>CAKAOJ020000207.1:945000-1121448 GCA_916701645.2 Sebastolobus alascanus | reverse complement strand
TGATGAACATTTTTGACATAAAAAAGTCATTAAATTTGAAAATTTATGAAAAAAAGTATAGTATAGATGTCGAAAATTTTAAAAAAAGATAAACTATAGTATGTCAAAATTTTGGAAAAAAGTAAATTATATGTCAAAATTTTTGAAAAAAAGTCATCTATAGTATTCGAAATTTTTAAAAAATGTCAAGTTATATTGAAAATTTTTTCAAAATAATCGTATAGATGTCGAAAATTTTATAAAAGTTCACACATTGTCGAAAATTTTTAAAAATCATCTATAGTATGTCGAAAATTTTTTGAAAAAAAGTCATAGTATAGTATGTAATTTTTGAATAAAAAACAATATAGATGTAATTTTCATAAAAAATTCATAGTATAGTATGTTGAAAATTTTATGAAAAAATGTCATATATATGTCGAAAATTTTCATGAAAACAGCATAGTATATTTGTCGATAATTTGGTGAAAAAAATCTTTATTCAAATTTCAATTTTCTGAAAATCTTATACTATATTTTTCAAATAATGTCAAATTCTAACTATTTTTTTCACAAATATTCGACATCTATACTTTTTTCATTTTTTCGAAATATTCTAAAATGACATTTTTTATGAAATTTCGAATTTATAAATGCTATTTTATGAAATTTCGAAAATAAAAAAGTCATAGTATAGATGTCGAAAATTTTATGAAAAAGCATAGTTACTGTCGATTAATTTGTGGAAAAAAAATCAGTTAAATTTTCAATTTTCATGAAAAGTCAATTTTATAATTTTTTCAAAAATGTGAAATTTAACATTTTTTTCCAAAAATCGACACTATACTATGCTATTTTTTAAAATTTTCGACATCTATATATGACATTTTTTTAAATTTTCGAATACTATAGTATATTTTTAAATTTTCGAAAAATTTAAAAAATTCAAGTTAAATGTCGAAAATTTTATGAAAAGTCATTATAGTTGTCGAAAATGTGAAAATTAATAGTTTGTCGAAAATTTAGAAAAAGTCATTATAGTATGTCAAAATTTGTGAAAAAAATCATATAAGTATTACATTTTTGATTAAAAATGTCATAGTATGTATGTTGAAAATTTTTTGAAAAAAAAGTCTAGTAAGATGTAAAATTTTAAAAAAAGTCATAGTATAGACTGTCGATAATTTTATGAAAAAGCATAGTTAGTTGTCAATTTGGTGGAAAAAAAACTCATTTAAATTTTCTCAATTTTCATGAAAAGTATACTATACTATGACTTTTTTCATGAAAAGTCAAAATTTTAAACTGAGTTTTTTTCCACCAAATGAATCGACAGACTATACTATGCCTTTTTTCATTAAAATTTTCGACATTCTATAATGCATTTTTTTACGAATATTTTCGACATGCTATAGTATGACTTTTTTCATGAAAATTTTTGAAAATATTCGAAAAAAATGTCATAGTATAGAATGTCGAAAATTTATGAAAAAATAGTTATTGTTATAATTTGGAAATAAAATCATTTGATTTTATAAATTTATGAAAATTTTACTATTTTTTCATGAAAATATAAATTACTATGACTTTTTTATCACATTAATCGACACTATACTATGCCTTTTTTCTAAATTTCGACATCTATATATGACTTTTTTAAATATTTTCGACATTCTATAATGTTTTTTATGAAATTTTCGAAAATTTTAAAAAATTGCATAGTATAGAATGTCGATAATTTTAAAAAACTGCATAGATATCTCATTTTTGATGAAAATAACAGTTATTTATAATTTTCATAAAAGTAATTTATAATTTCTTTTATAGAAAATCGAAGTTTATGATTTTTTCACAAATATTCAATTTATATGCTTTTTTATAAATTTTCGACATCTATACATGACATTTTTTAAATTAATTTCGAATTTTCAAAATGTATCGTAAATTTCGAAAATTTCTTATAAAATTTAGTATAAATTCATAATTTTTGAAAAAGATGTAATCTGTCATTATTTGTGAAAAAAACTTTTAAATTTTCGTATTTTATAAAAAAGTCATTGTTACATGAAAATTTTCGAAATTAAATTGCTTTTTTTTCAAAATATTACAACTATACTATGCTTTTTTCATTAATTTTGAATTTTTACATGAAAATTTTTTAAATATTTATGCTAAATATTTTTTAATAACATTTCGAAAATTCGAAAAAAATGTATAGTATAGATGTCGAAAATTTCTGAAAAAAAGTTATATATAGTATGTCGAAAATTATGAAAAAAAATATATAGTATGTCAAAACTTTTTGAAAAAAAGTCATATATAGTATGTCAAAATATTTTGAAAAAAGATCTATAGTATGAAAATTTGAAAAAAAATGTCAAGTATTGATGAAAAAAGTTATATATTGTATGATGAAAATGTTTGAAAAAAAGTCATATACGATGTCGAAAATGTTAAAATATGATTATAGTATGTCAAATTTTGTGAAAATTAAGAATATAGTATGTAATTTTGTGATAAAATTGTATAATAATATTAAATTTTTGAAAAAAAAGTCATATATATATTGAAAATTTTTTAAAAAAGCATAGTAAATTTAAATTTTTTGAAACAGCAAAGTATAGTTAATTTGTTTAAAAATTCAATTTAATTTTAATTTTCAGAAAATCATTTTAACTTTTTTTTATGAATGTTCGAAATTTTAAATGTTTTTTTCTCAAATAATGACATATACTAGACTTTTTATAAAATTTTCGACATTAATATGACATTTTTTTCGAATATTTTGAAATATAGTATACTTTTTATAAAATTTTAAATATTTTATAAAAGATAGTATAGATGTGAATTTTTATAAAAAAAATTTTATAGTTTTTTTCAATTTGTGGAAAAAAACTCAGTATAAATGCATTTTTATGAAAATTCAATTTATATGACTTTTTTTAAAATGTCGAAATTATAAATGACTTTTTTTATCAAAATTTTGAATTCGAAAATACTATGCCTTTTTTCATTAAAATTTTCGACATTCTATACTATGACATTTTTTTACGAATATTTTCGACATGCTATAGTATGACTTTTTTCATGAAAATTTTCGAAAATATTCGTAAAAAAATGTCATAGTATAGAATGTCGAAAATTTTAATGAAAACAGGCATAGTATAGTCTGTTGATTAATTTGGTGGAAAAAAAACTCAGTTTAAATTTTCATCAATTTTCATGAAAAGTCATACTATACTATGACTTTTTTCATGAAAATGTCGAAATTTTAAACTGAGTTTTTTTTCCACCAAATGAATCGACAGACTATACTATGCCTTTTTTCATTAAAATTTTCGACATTCTATACTATGACATTTTTTTACGAATATTTTCGACATGCTATAGTATGACTTTTTTCATGAAAATTTTCGAAAATATTCGTAAAAAAATGTCATAGTATAGAATGTCGAAAATTTTCATGAAAACAGGCATAGTATAGTCTGTCGATTAATTTGGTGGAAAAAAAACTCAGTTTAAATTTTCATCAATTTTCATGAAAAGTCATACTATACTATGACTTTTTTCATGAAAATGTCGAAATTTTAAACTGAGTTTTTTTTCCACCAAATGAATCGACAGACTATGCCTTTTTTCATTAAAATTTTCGACATTCTATACTATGACATTTTTTTACGAACATTTTCGACCTGCTATAGTATGACTTTTTTCATGGAAATTTTCGAAAATATTCGTAAAAAAATGTCATAGTACAGAATGTCGAAAATTTTAATGAAAAAAGTCATAGTATAGTATGACTTTTCATGAAAATTGATGAAAATTTAAACTGAGTTTTTTTTCCACCAAATTAATCGACAGACTATACTATGCCTGTTTATCATGAAAATTTTCGACATTCTATACTATGACTTTTTTTCATAAAATTTTCAACATACTATAGTATGACTTTTTTATGTCAAAAAATGTTCATGATACAATACTATGACTTTTTTTTCACAACATTTTCGATATACTATAGTAAGACATTTTTTTCATAAAATTTTCGACATACTATACAATTACTTTTTAATAAAATTTTCGACATACTATACTGTGACTTTTTTTTAATCACAAAATTTTCGACATACTATATTATCACTTTTATCCACAAAACTTTCGACATGCTATACTATGACTTTTTTTTCACAAAATTTGACATACTGCACTATAACTTTTTTTTCATGAAATTTTCAACATGCTATAGTATACCTTTTTTTTCATGAAATTTTCGACATGCTATAGTATGACTTTTTTCATGAAAATGTTCGAAAATATTCGTAAAAAAATAGTATAGCATGTCGAAAATTTCGTGAAAAAAAGTTATAGTATAGTATGTCGAAAATTACGTGAAAAAAAAGATATACTATAGTATGTCAAAAACTTTTTGGAAAAAAAATTCAGAGTATAGTATGTCAAAATATTTTTGAAAAAAGTCATACTATAGTATGTCGAAAATTTCGTGAAAAAAAGGTCATAGTGTAGTATTTTCAAAATTTTATGAAAAAGTCACAGTATAGTACGTCGAAAATGTTATAAAAAAAAGTCATAGTATGTCGAATTTTCGTGAAAAAAAAGTCTTAGTATAGTATGTCGAAAATGTTGAGAAAAAAAAGTCTTAATATAGTATGTCGAAAATTTCGTGAAAAAAAAGTCATAGTATAGTATGTCAAGTTTTGTTGATAAAAAAGTCATAGTATAGTATGTCGAAAATGTTTTGATAAAAAAAGTCATACTATAGTATGCTGAAAATTTTATGAAAAAAAAGTCATAGTGTAGTATTTTCAAAATGTTATGAAAAAAAGTCACAGTATAGTACGTCGAAAATGTTATAAAAAAAGTCATAGTATGTCGAAGATTTTCTTGAAAAAAAAGTCATACTACAGTATGTCGAAAACTTTTTTGAAAAAAAAGTCATGGTATAGTATGTCGAAAATTTTATTAAAAAGTAATAGTATAGTATGTTGAAAATTTTTTTTAAAAAAAGGCATAGAATAGTGTGTCGAAAATTTCGTGAAAACAAATCATGGTATAGTATGTCAAAAATGTTATGAAAAAAAGTCATAGTATAGTATGTCGAAAGTTTGTGTATAAAAAAGTCACACTATAGTATGTCGAACATTTCATGAAAAAAAAGTCATACTATGGAATGTCGAAATGACTGACTTTTTTTCACGAAATTTTCGACATACTATACTATGACTTTTTTTTCACGAAATTTTCGACATACTATACTATGACTTATTTTCACAAAATTTTCGACATACTATACTATGACTTTTTTAATAACATTTTCGACATACTACACTGACTTTTTTTTCACGAAATTTTCGTCATACTATAGGATGACTTTTTTCAAAAATATTTTGACATACTATAGGATGACTTTTTTCAAAAATATTTTGACATACTATACTATGACTTTTTTTTCATAAAATGTTCAACATACTATAGTATGACTTTTTTTTAATCACAACATTTTCGACATACTATACTATGACTTTTTTCCACAAAACTTTCGACATACTATACTATGACTTTTTTAAAAAAATGTTCGACATACTATACTGTGACTTTTTTTTCATAAAATTTTCGATGAAAAAAAATCTTAGGGGCTTGAAAATATTTTTCATCTAAAAAAGGGGGGACCTGCAGAACCACTTGGGAACCACTGTTATAGTAGGTCGAGAAATGTCATGAAAAAAAGTCATGGTATACTATGTCAAAAAATATGAAAGAAGTCATAGTATAGTATGTCGAAATGTCATAGTACAGTAAGTCTTAAATTAAATTTGTTTTTAATATATATACATATCAATATCATTAAAACATGTCACAAAAAAATTCATAAGCTATAAGTTACTGGTGGCATGGCAAATAGTGGTACCTCGAGACTGTCGTGGGAATTACACTGTCATCAATGCTAGTGCTGTTAGCTAAAGTTAGCAATTTCGGCGGACAAGTCAGCAGTTCAATGTGGAAGTGAGATGGCAAAGATATTTTTTTATTTGTGTGCTTTTCCTGTGTGGCCCTAACTTATATGCTGGCTCCCTAAATTGGTGGTCATCAAAACTTTGAGAATCATAATGGTAATTTACAGATTCCATAATAAACTACACAGAATCCCACTATGCACCTACAATGTGATCAAATTCATGCAAACTTTAGCATACAACCTGTTTGGACAAATATACATATTGAAAACAAGCTACAAAACTTAATACCTCGGAAAATGGAGTTTAACAATTTTGAATAGTTTTTAAGCGCCTTAATTGTCGCTAAATTGATTGATCAACTTTAGATAATTGCAATTAGTCCTGTTTTCAATTTAAATTACCATGTTTTGAAGTTAATGTGTTGAACTGGACATGCTGCAGGTTTACATCACAGCTGGAGAGGTGTACGGTCTGGAGGCGGAGCTGAGTGACCTGGAGACGTGCGCTAGGGACATTTGCAGCGCTACTTCCGACATGGAGCTGTCCTTCCTGGAGGAGCAGGTAGCATCAGCAGCTGCTAAGGTTCAACAGTCTGAGCTACAGGTGGGTTGAAGAACTACGCCCATTTTCAAAATTCATACATGTTATTCCTATGGTCTAAGACAGTCCAAAAAGTAACTTGAACTTGAACTCTGTCCCAAAAAATAGAGTGCTAAAACTCAAACTTGTGATGTCATAGGGTATTAAGTGCGGAGCTGCTCCATAGAGAGAGATAGAGAGAGAGAGAGAGAGAGAGAGAGAGAGAGAGAGAGAGAGAGAAGCTCATGATCACAATATTTATTGAACTTTCCTCGGCCATGTATATAACGTATTCGAATCAGGGCTGTCAAAGTTAACGCGCTAACACAAATTCATTTTAACGCATTAACGCAACTTGCAATTTTTTGGCTGTAGTGGGCTCAGTTTTAAAGGTAGAGTGAAGATACTGGTATCATATGAAACTAGAAAACCTAAGGAATCCATTGGTACCAGCCATGTCATACTAGCTTGTCGCAAAGGAGGCTAAATAACTTATTTACACTAAATGTTGGCAAGGAAAAACCGTCATGGCCATTTTCAAAGGGGTCCCTTGACCTCTGACCTCAAGGTATGTGAATGCAAATGGGTTCTATGGGTACCCACGAGTCTCCCCTTTACAGACATGCCCACTTTATGATAATCACATGCAGTTTGGGGCAAGTCATAGTCAAGTCAGCACACTGACAGCTGTTGCCATGTTATGATTTGAGCATATTTTATATGCTAAATGCAGTACCTGTGAGGGTTTCAGGATGATATTTCTCACACATTTTGAACAGATAAACAATGTGCGATTAATCGCTATTAAATATTTTAAGTAATTGACAGCCCTAGTTTGAATTCTAAATTTAGGTGGTGTTCCCCTTTAAGAAAGTGTCTGCTGTTTTTTATTAGACCGGAATACTTTGTGATGAGTTTATAAAAACACAGATTGGCCTTAAGGGGGCGCTGCAAGTATAGTGACAACTGCAGTATAACATCAGTCTGATCTTAATCAAACATGTACTGTGTTACTTGTTTGTGTTTTTTCTGCTCCAGGTTTGTGACATCTCGGCCAGAATTGCTGCTTTGAAGAGTGCCGGCCTCAATGTGGAGACACAACAGTCACGCTTCACTAAGACCAAGACCATTCCCGTTATGGTACCTCTTTGCATTAATATACATTAGATAGATAGATCTAGCTCTAGATCTAGAGATAGATAGATAGATCTAGAGCTAGATCTATCTAGATAGATTGGTACCGGGCTCCAGGGGTCCTCCTGGGTTCACCCCGATATTCAACCCCTGTTGACGTTTGGAGCACTGGGACCATCTTTGCTGAGCTTGCCACTAAGAAGCCTCTGTTCCAGATCTAGATAGATAGATAGATAGATAGATCATTAGATCATCAGTGTAACTACCACAACATTATGTGAAACACCTTGTGCAAGAATAATAATTTAAAAAAAACTTGACGTCTTCTTGCAGCCCGTCACTGTGGACTCATCAAGACAGCTGAGGAGGCGATTACCTGCCCCACCAGTAAAAGGTAAGAAACAGTGTGATAATTGTCTTAGTATACTGTTACTAGTTACTACTAGATAGTATAAACAAAAATCAACAAAAATGAAATGATGCAATTCCAGCATAAGACAAACTTAACTGTTAAAGTGTAATATGTTATACTGTTTAATACTAACAGGAAATCAAACTGGGAGTCTACAATTAAACTTCACTAAATGTTTGTTGAAAAGGATGCAACAGCTATTTATTTTAGTTTGCATACTAACTGTTTTTGAATGTACTTCATACTCATAACCTGCATAGATTTAATATGTAGCATTGTTTCGATTTGACTGGGTAATCTTTGAACAAATACTATGAGGTGTTTGTCAAGTAAACGGCAGTTACCGCCACAAATTGATACAAAAATGCATTGATTTAGTTTTGTGCTGATATTTATGAAATATCCACCTATTCAATAGGAAGTTTGACTTGTTTTTTTATTATAGTACCTATGATATAGTAAATCACTATGTATATGGATTACAAATAAATGTGTAATTTTCTTTTCTCCATTTTGTTTGATTTTCTCTCTCAGAAGACCAGGAGGAAACCTAAATTATCGAGCCAGGACCTTTGCAGTACCTCCAACACAGCAGTGCCTTTACCTCGTCACCCTGCAGCCGACAGGCCAGTCTTGCATGATCCATTCAGATACCATTTGCCTTAATTTTATTTTTAGACTAAACATGCCTCAAATAATACGGGACACTAGTACTGTGTGTCACTGCAGGAAACTGACGATTCTCGTGTCATCTTATCAAAATCTACAGTAGATCATTTTATTAACTACTTTATTAACGGTTTTAAAAATGTATCAGCATTGATCAGTCTGGTTAAACCCTGTTAACTAGAAAATAACCAACGTTTGAGTTTTTTAGATTTCCAAAAAGTGAAATGATTACATTATTGTATCACAGCATGTGAAAAAAAAATCATATTTTTTAAATTATAATAATTTTTTATAGACTTCATTTTAACATCATTAGTTGTCCATCTAACTTGCAGACGAATAAAGCGATACAAATACTGTACAGTGACTAAAAGACACTAAAACCTGCAATTTACAGTTTTTACCGTTATATTATAAATATACAGATAACACATGTGGGAAAAATTATAGCATGTTAGAAAAATGTGAGACTACTGTATCATGTCTAAAATAAATATAGACCTGTATTTTTCAGTTTTTTGTAAAGTTGCAGTGTACAATCAGTAAATATATTGTTTTCTGTCTTTATTAAGTAAAAATATGTTATGCTCCGAGGTAAAACTGTGCACCCTGTTTGCCCCTCAGATGAAGGTGGAATTTAGTATTTTTGAGATGAGGATATGACACCTAAATATGACATTCCTCTTTGTGAAGGTGGTGTGGGAACACCACATAACAGCCATCTTTGAGAGGAATGGTCTCAAAACAAACATTCAGCAGCAACACCTCCAGGGTTGGAAAATAACTTTTTTTTCCGCCTGCCACTGTGGTGGACTCCAAAATGTAGCGACTACCGATTACCATTGTTTTTTTGGCTGGTGCTAATTTCCAACCCTGGACACCTCTCGCTCTTTGTGACGCTGCATTAACAAACGAGTGACCTGAGCAAAGTAAATAGCAGTTTTTAGCTTTTTTTACATTAGGTATGCTTCATCAAGCTAAACTGTAAATATAATACTCTGTAGTTACATTTTCCTCATAGAGGTTTGGCGTTTTCCTCTCTGAACGCTCAAATTCTGTCCTTAAAATGAACTTGAGCAGCAGCTGAATGGAAAATAAAAAGTCCCTCACATAGAGAGGCGATGTCCCTCCCCTTCCGGTGGACCCAATGGGACCTTATTTTTGGAAGAAAAATGCACGGTAGTCAACAGCAAGAGACAAAATATTTTTTTATCCCATTTGAATTGCACCATAAATCACACATATGATGTTTTTCAATTTTACAACATAATTTTGCAACTCAAGAAAGTCTCAGTTTGTCGTAGTATCATTTAGTTTTGTGTGAAACCGCTCAGTGAACTACATCTCTCGTCTCGCACGATATACGTCACCAACACTAGCTAGCTAGCTAACTTTGCTATGTTCCACGCACAAATGTAACGTTATCTTATCTGATGTGTTTTATCCAGCGACTCCTGAGATCTGTAATACTAAGCGAGTTCAACATACCCAGGGTATCTTCTTGTTAACTGGCTTCACTAACCCTAACGACCGAGATCTCGCTAAGCGCTCCTACGACGGTGGTTATCAGCTCGGTAAGTCAACCCAGGGTTTCTCCATCTGGCTATGAGCGTGTTTGCATAAAAGGGGTGGTGTTTGCAGCATGTGACCAATCACAAACATGGACAAGTCTACTGTCAGCAGAGCGGCATATTTTACAAAGGAAGAGCAAACTATAATATTAGACAAATAGGAAGAAGTTAAACACATAATCCAGACTAAAAGTAACAGTTGAAGCTGGCAAAAGAAAAGACTGCCGATGTCTGAATGCGTAAATTAACAGACTTATAATCATCCAGCGCACGGGTAGATCGGACTATAATTACTTTGAGTGTTCCGTTAAATTAATACAATGTTTATTGAGTAGAATAGAAGAATTAAACTTTATTCATTATTCCCATTGGGGATGGTGTGGCGTGTATGACTATCTCAGCCTTCTTTCAGCTGCATCCCCGATTCCGGCGGTGTGAAACGGACTCGGGAACAAATAAGAAATAAATATAATTATATATCATAAAGCGGTAAGCAGGCTTACTTTCATATGTCAGCTGTCCTTCCTGCATTTGTCAGTTTGTGTTGTTTTTAGTCTGGATTATGACTGTAACTTCTTCGTCTTTGTGTAATATTATCATACGATCTGGGCACCGAGCTCTGATTGGTCAGTAGGCGGTGCTTTTATACGAGTTGATCTCAAACATAACCTGCTCCGGATTAGGTTATGTTCAGAATAAGTTACCATGGCGATCAACCCCGGTAAGAACTGAACTACCGTCGTAGGACTGAAAACCCAGGGTTAACCCTGAAGTTACCAGTACGAAACACTCAGGCATCGTAGCTCCACAGAGAGAGAGACACGTCACTTACGTGACTTTTGGGTGTGTAGTCTTTCTAATTACGAATTTTCAGTCTTATATTTCAACAGTTTTACAGCAAACTGCGACTGTCTTGACTTGCACAATTATGTTTTAAATTGACAAACATCAAATGTGTGATTCATCCCGCAATTCAAACGGGATCAAAAAAATATTTGTCTCTCGCCGTTGACTACCGTTCACATTTTTTTCCAAATGTGGTCCCATGATGGTCCACCGGAAATGGTGGGACTTCGCCTCTCTATGGAGATCCAGCTCTGTCCCAAAGCCTTCTGGGAAACGTAGTTCTGGTCAGCTCTCTGAGACGAGGAAGCGCTCCCTCTGATCAGGAACTATGAATCCTTCTTTCTGCTCACTCTCTCTTCTGTCTGACATGACAAAAGACTGTTTGGGGTCGATGACCACCGTGCTGTCCTTGTCCTGACCAGGAGTCTCCACCTCGGCGTAAGAAGGGCGACCGGAGCCCCGCCTGAACTTCATGATTGGCCAGCGGGTCGGCCGCCGCTGAGGGGGGGAAAAATGACAGAAAATTTGGATACAATGAGAAAACATATGCATAAAAGTACTCATACTTTTATGCTTTTTAAGATGTGTTTCTGCTCTGCTAAATATTTAGTTGTACCACTGGGTATGAATCTATATTACTTGATGTCCCTAACCTCTCCAACTTCTCTAATAAAATTAATGGGATAGTTTTGAAGTGGGTATGAGTATGAGGTATCTACAGTAGATGGTGGTCAGCACGCCCCCAGTTTGGAGAAAGAGACAGGAGTACCTACACGGAAGCATAGCAATGTAATGCTACGGACGGGGGCAGCAGCAACAAAACGGATTTTAGCCACCTAAAAAAAAATCAATAACAGTTTAATTGTATGCTTTATTTAGAATATTTTCACCGGCTTACCTTGCCGTCAGACAGCCTTTTCTGACGGGCAACTGAAGCTTTTGTATCCATCTATGCTCTCGCCAAAGATTCCATTGAAAAAAACTGTAATTTTAGATTGCGAAACACAGGAGTTGCTGGTCCCCCCCTCTCAATGTAAATAATGCCATTGTCCCACAATTTCTTTATATATTGTATAGCTAATGTTATTTTGCACAATCCTGTAAGCACTGCCACTTTACATTTCACTGCACATCCTGTATGAGTACGTGACAAATAAAACTCTTGAATCTTGAATCTTGAATCTACCGCTGCCTTGATCAGTTAGTTTTTTTGTTTGACTTTGGTGAATCTGAACTAACCGATCGAGGCAGCGGTAGACCAGTAACACCTGTGTTCTGCGAGGTAAAGTTACTGTTTTTTTTCAATGGAGTCTGGTTGCTTTGGCGAGAGCATAGATAACGGCTTCAGTTCCCTGTTGGAAACATAGACTGTATAGCTGTCTGATTGAAAGGCTGTCTGACGGTAAGATAAAACGGTGAAAATATTCTAAATACAGCATACACTTTAAAGGATATCGTTGCTGCCCCCGTCCACAGCAGTAAAACGTATTTTAGCCATCTAAAAAAGAATCATTATCATCATCTGTACATTCTATGTTTCCAACAGGGAACTGAAGCTGTTATCTGTGCTCAAAGCAACCAGATTCCATTGAGGGAAAAAAAAATGTAATTTTACCTTGCAGTTGCTGGTCTACCGCTGCCTCGACCTTTTAGTTTGTTTGTGTTATTGTGTGACTTTGGTGAATCCGAAGTAACACAATAACACAAACAAACTAACCGATCAAGGCAGCAGTAGACCAGCAACCCCTGTGTTTCGTGAGGTAAAATTACAGTTTTTTTCAATGGAGTCTGGTGGCTTTGGTGAGAGCATAGATGGATACAACAGCTTCAGTTCCCCGTCGGAACGGGCTGTATAACGGCAAGATAAACCAGTGAAAATATTCTAAATATAGCGTACACTAAAACAGATATTTTTTTAGGTCAGCCTTTCTTTTAGGTGGTTAAAATACGTTTTGCTGCTGCCCCCGTCCACAGCAGTTCATTGCTTTGCTCCCGTGCTGGTACATCTGTCTGTTTCTCCAAACTGGGGGCGTGCCGACCGTCATCTACTGTAGGTCTGACTATGGATAAGTACCTCATACAACCCCACTTCAAAACACCCGAACTATCCCTTTAAATTGCATAGGGAAATCCAAATTAAAAACGCAAGAGTGCTTTGGGAAATGGTTCTATCAGGGGAGTGGATTATAGTGTCACTGACCTCCATGAAGAAGAGGCTGGCGCTGGAGGTGGGGTGGTTGTACATGTAAACAGACATCAGGACGGCTGCTCCCATGATGACCATCACCATGACGATGCCCGCCAGTAGACCAGTCTGCGGCCGCTCATCACTCTCTCCTGCGGTCTCCTGGTCTCCTGCTGTACAGAGGTTGTGATGAGACTCTCAGTGATGCTACTCGTATTTATAGACTTAAAGCCACTATGTGTAGGATTTGCATTCCCTCCTCAGATACAACTCGGGGACACTCGAGATAATTAGGCTAAAAAACCACACATTCATGCAGATATTTCCATTTGTTTGACTTCTGCCATCAGAATAATTAACACTGTAATCACAAACATTTTACACATAGTGGCTTTAACTACCAGATCAAATGCAAATATGCAAGTTCAGACAAAAAGTTGACTGCTGAAAATATCATGTACCAATAATAAAAATCAGTCACAGTAGGTGAACATGAATAACTTACGTGCTTCATTGATGTGCAAAGAGATGTTTGTGTCATCTAGAAAAAGAAAGAAAAGTATGATATACTATTTTAAATGTGTTTTGGTTGTTTAAATCAATGTTTAAGAATTGTTGGTCCTATCAGGAATAAAATCTCAGGAAAAAAACATTAGTTTTACTGTAATAGAGAAGCTTTTTGAGTTACTACTGGAGTAGTTCTTTATGCAGATCCTGTAACATTTGTACATTTTTACAGAACTATGGTTGTGTACTTGACTACAAGTGAAATCTCATAAAGTGCAAATCTTGTTGGATCCCCACAGGCATCACAAACTGGAGCAGTGTGGGGCCATTTGCAGTGAACAGTTAGTCACCTAAAAAATATGCTATTTATAATGTAATTCCCTTTTTTTTCAACTTCAAATTATCCAATTCAAACTCTCCTCTTTGCCTTTTGAAGTTAAAAATATTCGAAATATCTGAAAACGTTCAAGTTGTTCAAAAAGACATTTTTTAAGGTTAACTTTTGGAATTGAGGGGTTCTTTATATTTTTCATAAAAATCAAGTACTTTCCATCTACCTAAGTCAAATAACAGTAAAATAACTGCTTCTGTTTGAGTAGGATGTTGTATTATTTCAGCTTACAAACAATAGCCACTACAACCAAAAATAACATCCCTCCTATATTCTGACTCAACCAGAGTGACACACATACATCGAGTCATCCTTCAGCAGCTGAGGACACTATGCAGTATTTAACATGGCGCTGTATACACTCAGCTAGGAGCTAACAGAGGGCTGGGAAATAGCTGACCACTTGACCCTCACACTGTCAGACTTTACACGACACACTGGGCGCGGATACCATGCAACGACAACAAGTATTATTCATGAGATGGTAAAGACAGCTGCCTCGCCCTGAGCTGTAAAGCCTAAATTACTTTTAACATTAAAGACTAAAACTGAAATTCATTGATGTTAAGCTATCAAACAAGATGATGCTATAAAAGGTAGTCTTATAATATAAAATAAACAGCTGTTTTAGAATAAAACATACACGTTTTGTTTACTACAGATGATTTGAAAGCACCTTGCCAGCTTACCTTCTGCAGGTTTGCTGGTTAGAGGCTGTGGGGTGGATATTATTCTTGTGCTGCTGTGTGTTGAGGGGTTGGTGACAGTGGACGTCTTGCTGGGGGGGGTGGAGGTCATGCTGGAGGTCCTCTGCTGCATTGTGGTCGCTGTAACAGGAGTCGTCGTACGTGTGAGGTGGCGAGATGTGGTGTTTGTGATGTCTGTCATTCGGAGACACCGGGGATCTCTCCTCTGGAAAACAAACATCAGTAAACTCAGTAAAGTGGTGCTAAGTTGTAACTGAGCTCTAACTTTCTGAAGTTTACTGAAATGCAAAAATAAAGAGAACCTCATCCGGGCAGCCGAGGTCGACCCAGTCCTGCCGGTTACGATCGAAGCCACTGGAGCATCTGAGAAAGGAAGTAAATACTATTAATGTGTACAACTGTTACTGTAAGATACAGTATGTTTTGATATAATCATTTGATTTAAACAGAAAGGACAATTGAAATAATCTTACACAGTACAATAAGCTTTGCTATTCATGTTATTTTATATTTCATACCATTGTCATTGGTTGCCAAATTCTTGTGTCTTATTTAGGGCTGTCAAAGTTAACGCTATAATAACGCTTTAACGCAAATTCGTTTTAACGCCTCTAATTTCTTTGACGCAATAATGCAATCGATCTTTCAGAGGTTGTAGCGAGCTCAGTTTTAAAGCTAGAGTGAAGATACTGGCATCATATGACACTAGAAAAAACCTAAAGAATCCATTGGTACCAACCAATAATAACATGCAGTTTGGGGCAAGTCATAGTCAAGTCAGCACACTGACACACTGACAGCTGTTGTTGCCTGTTGGGCTTGAGTTTGCCATGTTATGATTTGAGCATATATATTATGCTAAATGCAGTACCTGTGAGGGTTTCTGGACTATATTTGTCATTGTTTTGTGTTGTTAAATGATTTCCAGTAATACATATATACATACATTTGCATAAAGCAGCATATCTGTCCACATGTTGATAAGATTATTAAATACTTGACAAATCTCCCTTTAAGGTACGTTTTGAACAGATAAGAAATGTGAGATTAATCGCGATTAAATATTTTAATCGATTGACAGCCTGAATTTTATTTCAAATAAAATAATATGATTCTTTAAAACTGTGTAATTGCAACCAAATTTTGATGGAGGCACTACAATAACATTTTGAATTAAAATCCAGTCGTCATGAGTCTCTTTGGCAAAAAGATTTCGGTATTTTTCATATAATGTCTGCCATCAGCCAAGATTGTTTATCTCTATGTATTTTAATGCAGCTCTGGACTCAGATGAAGACTAAACATTCCTAACGTTTTCTTTCATTAAAATATATTTAGTGGGAATGTGCAGTCTTGAGACTGTGTGCTTTCCAGTTTACCTTTGTAGCCGACTGCACCAGCTGCAGTTAAAGCCAATCTGAGAAGTGACACATGGGCCGCAGCTGGAGAACTGGAGACATGCTGAGAATAAAGAAAACAGTGAAGAGTGAGGAGGAAGAGACAGCTTGGACTTCTGTGATTTAAACCTGACTGCATTTTTACAGTTCATCCTGCAGCATAGAGCTAACAGTCAACTGCTGCTGCTGATCACAAGCTATTCCTTTTTTTAAAGATACAAAAGAGTAAAAACTGTACAATTCAAGTGTAAAATACATTAGTGTAAAGTAAATGTGATCAGTAATCCAGAGGTGGATGGAAACTAAATACATGTACTCAAGTACTGTAATTAAGTACAAATTAGAGGTACTTGGATTTTACTTGAGTATTTCCATTTTATGCAACTTTCTTCTTCTACTCCATTATATCTCAGAGACAAATATTGAACTTTTTACTCCAGTACATTTGTCTGACAGCTTCAGTTACTTTACAGATTACAATTTTTCGTACTCTTCCTGTCCAATGAAAACCATGCATCTCCAAATTTGGTTATTTTGAATGTGAATGTGATAAACTGAAGGATTAAGTGTTCCTTTGTGTTGAGAAAATTCTCCTACTTCTTAAGCTAAATAAACTATTAAAAACACCTCTTGGGTCAGCTGGAAAATGCATAGTCTCTTTCACAACAATGACCCGCTAGCTGAACATTATCCCGCTTATTACACAGACATCAGAACTGCACCCATAGCAACGGTCTGTTATACGGAAATTACAGACCGCAGAACGCCGTGATTGACCAATCAGAATTGAGTATTCAACACAGCCATGTAATAAATAGTAGTAAAACACTGACAGGGAACTTTACTGAATAAGGAGTACTTTTACTTTTGATACTTTAAGTCTATTTTGCTGATAATACTTACATATTTTTACTGAAGTAAGGTTTTGAATGCAGAACGTTTACTTGTAGTGGAGTATACTTTAATCAGGATTAACTTACTTGGGAGAGGCAGCATCTCCACAGCTGTAGAATTGGAGATTTTGGACTTGAGGATGTCGACTTTGTGATACTCATAAATGGTTCTCCTCCGAACATCTGGAGCATGTCAGAAAGGATATGATGTTGTTATTTACAAATGAGATCCAGTGTTTTGTTTAATAAGTTGGCTGGTAAAAAATATGGAAAGAAAATGTAGTTTTTATACACCAACTGTGTCACTCACTGGGGATCTGCTCTATCTCATGAAGAACCACAAAAGCATCCGACAAGCCCACTTTGACAGGATGATCCTCGGTGCGGATGTCGTTGATGTCTAAAGGAATCTATGAAAGAAAAGCGGAATAATTAAACAAATTTCACATTAACAGAAGAACATGAGGAAGGGAAGAAATGTCACCTCTTTGTACGCAAAGACGATACGTCCGTCACTGTGAAGAACGGCCTGGAAGGTGAAAGTTCCTATACTGATGTTGTCCTGGAGGTGGATCCGGTTCCACTGAACCACCAGCGCAGTGCCTGCACGGTACACATACATAAACATTCACATACATTTAGTGTAAATATTCTACAGCACACCCACAAACAGAAAGCCACAATTGATGAAAGGTGAGCGAAAGGATGGTCTCTCTTACCGTTATCAAAGTAAAACACAGTAGAGTTTTTGGACAGACTTGGGTCAAGATTCGCCATTAGAGGGGCGATGTACTGAGTGGCTGTGAGCATTCGGTGGATTATATCTCCAGTGTAAATGAAACCTGTGAGAGGAAAACATGCAGAAGTTACCATCAATCATTTGTATGCAATGTAGGGAGACATTCACAATATTAATTTCAATCATGGATGAGATATGAGACAAAGGGCACCTCCGACCTACCAGAACTCCAACACACAAACCGCGTAACTCACAGTAACGTCACTTTTTTCTGTTGTATTTTTGCAGGTTAATCTAGTTCTTAAATTTCTGTTGTTTGAAAAGAGATCCTTAAAGGTGCTAAATGCGAGATTGGGAGCATTTGTATTGCCTCTGCACGGCTCTCAACATGGCAACAGCTGAGCCGGCAGCTCATAACTAACAGTGAAAACAAAGGCACCACTGCTGGCAGAGCTAACAGCGTTAACCTGGGGGGGGGGGGAAATCGGAGGCAAAGAACATATATTGCCAAGAAGTGAAATTCAATTATTTGTTCCATTGCAACATCAGCGCCCAGCAGCAAAGGTACGCTTCCGCCATTTTGGACTGAAAGCGAATACCGGACGCCGATAAAATGTCCGCCTACAAAGTGCCGTACAAAGTAAAACAAAATTATTTCTATTCCATTGTTATATTCTACCAAAATGGCCTGTGTTGAACTATAAAATATTATAAATATAATAAGCAATTTCAGTCCAAAATGGCGGCTGGTGTAAAAAAAAAAAAAAAACATTAGAGTTTTGTCTCTTTGCTTCTATACTCTTTGTCGGAGGGTGGTTGCTACACTTCCGCGATGCCGCCGTCGGTCGGGATGGCGTTATCAGCTGTAACCACCATATAAGAGAAGTGCAGCAGCCGTGAGCTAGTCAGTGGGGCACGCTGACATTCACTACAAGGTACGCTTGGCCGGCCCGGCGATGTCAACAAATCACAGAGAAACTCGGATTACAACACACACAGAGGGAGAGCGATTACATTCTCTGCTCAGGTAGACATTACTCCTCTATATCTTTACATAGACAATAGATGTTTGCCGATATATTAATGCTCTGGATATTATATAGAGAACCTTTAACTTACGCATTTTGTTAGAGATGGAGATTTTTGCTGGAGATGGAGAGGTTGTATAGAAATAGATCCACACCATACAAAATACTAAAGTTATAGTCTCTTAAAGCAGCGCTATTCTGCTGTCAAATATATTTAAATAGCGTTACGCACTTAGATTTTGGCCTACTGTTACCCAAGTATGCACTGTGCGGCTGTACAATGAAGGGAAAAAGTGAACAAAAATATAATAAATTCATATAATGTAGCTCTACTTGTAGCTCAAAGTAAGAAGACATCTTAAACTACTTTGAATACAGACTGGGCCTCATAACTCTGAGCTCTCAACTTCTAAAGAAAAGTCTTTTGTAGTTAAAGACTTACCTCCAGTTGCCACTGTGATTTCTTTTAGTATATGTCCGTAGAAAGGGAAGTCGAAGGAAAGATTCACTCTCTGGAAATGAAGAAAGGAAAAGTGTAATATCAACTGTAAGTTAAAGATGGTCAGCAACCACTTTCATATATACCGACTACTAGAGATGCACCAAATGCAATATTTTTTGTCTAATTCCGATTTTTTCTCCATTTTCTTTCTTTCTTACTTTCTAAGAACTATTATTTACAGTATAAACAAACATTTTTGTAACTTTTCTTTCATGGAAAATTGAAATTCAATTGAGTGTTCATAATGAAACATTGACTGGGTTTTTTGAAAGGCTTTATATAAGTCCAATTTATTATTATTATTAACTAACTTACATTTTCTCCAAAACTGCACCAAGTTACAGGAACTGCTCTCACTCAAACAAATCTCAAAATTGAAGGTACAGTGTGTAGGATTTGGTAAAATCTAGTGGTGTGGTTGTAGATTGCAGCCAACTGAGTACCAAAACCGTGGTAACGCCGTTCGCCCTGCTCAGAGGCCATCCATACCATAATAACACTACTTTAGGAGCAACGGAAGTCAGACGATGGCTGGCGGTACCACGGTTTTGCACTCTGCGACTCACGTTACCACACTTTCACAAGCGTGTCAGAGAACTACTGTGGCGTTCAGGTAACGTAAAAACACGAAAGGCTCTCTCTAGAGCCAGTGTTTGGTTTGTCTGTTCTGGGCTACTATAGAAACATGGCGGAGCAACATGTTGGACTCTGTGAAGAGGACCCGCTCCCTGTGTAGATATGAAGGGCTCATTCTAAGCTAACGAAAACACAACGATTCTTAGTTTCAGCTGATTATACACTAATGAAAACATAGTAATGAATATTATATTCCATTTCTGCTAATAGATCCCCTGAAATGTTACACACTGTTCCTTTAAAGTGCTCCAGGTTACTGGACAAATAAAATCCAACAGAAAATGAATCACAGTATATCTCACATTTGCAACCTTTATGTCCTTTTCATTCACGCTGAAGAACTTCCACACCGACGACATGGTGGGTGTGTGTGTGTGTCTGTGTGTGTGTGTGTGGCTGTGACGTTACGGTCTGTGCCGCTGTGTGCGCAACATAAAGTGTATAAATTTGACCGCACAAAAAATTCTGATTCTGAAATCTGAGACTGATCAGCTGTCAACCGGCCAATCAATTGTTGCATCTCTACCGACAACACAAGAGAAACTAAAATAGCTTATACTTATCTTTACTGCAACTAAGTGAGAGATAACTCAGTTTTGTTCTGATATGGTGCCTGTGTTCTCAATTCAATACATTCAGAAAGTGAACTTTTATAAGCTGATCAAAACTTTGTTAATACAATGTCTAAATAATTTGAATATCAAAATCTTGAACCTTTTTTTTTAATATTTTTTCATTCAGGAAAGTCAGAGTAAATATGCAAATAAAAAATGGATTGTCCACTGAACTTCTTCTACATGAGATATTTAATTTGCATAAAACACACAGACTGATGTCATACAGTACCTCAGCTTGTCTGTGGGTGCTGGACAGGAAGCCGCAGACCTTCCACTCATCCTCTTCCATCTCATCGATGTTCACCCACAGCTCTTTACTGGCTGCGTCTCCAGAACCGTAGATTTTAGATGTATAGTAGGCGTGATCAAAGTCCTGTCCAAAAATGCAGGTATTGAAATGCGTTAAAACACACAATAAATCAGTATTAGGGACAGAATATGTAAAGTGGAACCAAATTTGAATTAATGGGGTTCATGTGGGAATAATCAAAAGTGTACTTTCATGCTGGCGAGGCTATCATGTTTTAGCTTAGCACAGTTTTTCAGATTTTTTCTATTTAAGTGTAAGATGGATAGATTTTTGACAGGTATGAAAAGTGAAACAGATAATGCTCATCAAGCAAACATGACAGTCAAAACAGAAGTAAAAAATAACACTGAAATTGTCCAGTTTATTTGCTAATTTCCATAATATTATTTCTGGTTCCAAAGAGGGGAAACGTTTGAGAACCACTGCATTAAATATTTACATCTGTTTGTTTCCCCCCCCTAATCTTTCTCACTAATTCTCTCTGTATATTTAACAAGTAATACCGAAAATGTATTAAATTCCAATCATGTAATATTGTCCAAATCCCATCACTTTTACTTCCAGGAAACTAAATTCTAGCTGTTAATTCATAACGTTCATCAATATTAGAACCGTTTTAAAGGGCTGGTCCATCTGCGTTCTGTTCCGTTTTATTCTTTGCAAAAAGAAGTGACGTAGGTTACCAAAGTAAGCTAATCCTGAAGCTAATCAATAAGGTTATGAATAATGTGAATGCTAGCACCAGCTGAGTCAAAGTTAACTGTTAAGTTTGGAAATAACTGAAGTGGTCTCTTCTGATTTTTTGAAGTGGGGTTATACGTATAATCCTGCATTCTGCAAGGTAAAATCCCTGCTTTTGTGAATGTAGTCTGGTGGCTTTGAACAAAGTGATATAACGGCTTCAGTTCCCCGTCGGAAAGAGCTGTCTGACGGTGAGGTCATTTTATCTCGCAGAACACGGGAGTTGCTGGTCTATCGCTGCATCGATCGGTTAGTGTGTGTTATTGTGGGACTTTTGGATCTTTGCTTTGCTTCTGTGCCGGTACTCCTGTCTGCTTCTCCAAACAGCGAGCAAGCCGACTGCCATCTAAGTTACTTTATGTAGCATTAATACACTGACTATAAGGATGTATACTGTATATACTGTATGTTTAGCAGTGTCATCATGCAGAAACCTACGTCAGGTCATGTGGGATAAAGTTTTTAGAGGGGCTTGGGAAAATAGCATTTTGACATCAAAACATAAATACTTTAACCAAAATTTGAATTTGAATACATAAGGAACACCACTGGGAAGAAACATGATATAAAACCAAAAAAAATACAAATAATGGACCCTCCCTTTAAACAATGTTCACCCATATTGTCATATAGAGACTTCTCAACTCAAAATAGTTTGCCCCTAAAAAGCCCTGTTTTATTTTCCAAAAGATCAATATATTTTGCAAAATAAAGTTTCATTAATAAGTCTGGTCTTCGTGAAAGTTAAACATTATATGCAGAGAATTTTATAGCGGAAAGCTTCATCAAGAATCTCGCCCACTTTTAAACAACTGTTACCCAAATGTCCCGAACTACCATCGTATTTAAAGACTAAAGGGAGACGTCCCT
The DNA here is from genome assembly GCA_916701645.2 of Sebastolobus alascanus. Classification (NCBI taxonomy): domain Eukaryota; kingdom Metazoa; phylum Chordata; class Actinopteri; order Perciformes; family Sebastidae; genus Sebastolobus; species Sebastolobus alascanus. The sequence continues at coordinate 1,098,760 of CAKAOJ020000207.1, read as the reverse complement.
GCAATGTCATTTTCAGTTATGACTTTAGTTCCTAAGTTTTCCTTCATCTGCTGAACCTCTCTTAGGTGTAAATAACTTTACCACAATCTGTGTAGAATTGTCGTGTCCCTCCTCCATCAGCAGGTCTGGATCGGACTCCTCTGGTTGGTGCTGGTCTCTGTAGTGGCCCCTCTTATCTGCAGCCCAGCCAGGGGCCCCAGACCTGGGACTCCTCTCCCTGGGCTTGTTGTTCCCTGCGACGACGTACCACCCTCCCTCTGGAGGAGACGGCCCCTGTGTGTCAGTACGGTACACTCCTAAGGAATCAAACAGAGGGACATAAGTTATTGTTGTTTTGATCACTTTGTTTGCTTACTGTGTCCAGTACCATCAATAAATTACCAACAATAAAATCAAAATATCTGAGATCTGAGCTGATGCCGACAAACATCCACATTTTAGAGCATTTTTAGGAGGCTAAAACAAGATTATTTTGTTCTGTCACAACTTTAACAGTTTATGTCTGTAAATAGCCAAATACTGGCATAAAAACAAAAAATAATAGCGCTAAAACAATTGGTTGATTAGTTGATCAACATAAGATTAATGTACAGCATTTAATATAAAAAAAAAACCCAAATAAGGGAAACACATTTAAATAAGTTTACACACATTTAGGCAACATTTCTACAAATTCCCTGAATAGTGGAGCAACACTCAGATCCAAAATGAATCAATAAAATTGAATTATATTGTCATATGAAGAGAAGAAAACATTAAAAAGAAAAACCTTAAAGCAACTCATAAACCCTAAACTGGCAATCCAGCATTTCCTAAACAATTCTCAACAATAAATCTAGAAGTTGTCACAACTGATACTTTCCAAATATTAAGAACAGCCATTTTAATTCATAATCAAACTACAATTTAAGTAATTCATCATGCAACAATGCCAAACATTTGCTCGTTCCAGCTTCTCAAATATGTGAATTTGCTGCTCTTCTCCATTTTAAGGGGAGACACCAGAGGCCTGTACTACGAAGCAGGATTTGGCGTTATCGAGGTAACTTCAGGGTTAACCCTGGGTTTTCCGTCCTACGAAGGTGGATCACTTCTTACCGGGGTAGATCACCATGGTAACTTACGCTGAACGGCTAACCTGCTCCGGAGCAGGTTATGTTCCAGATAAGAGATCAACTCGAATAAAAACACCGCCTACTGACCAATCAGAGCTCAGTGCGCTGATCGTATGGTAATATTACACAAATACGAAGAAGTTTAAGTCATAATCCAGGCTAAAAACAACACAGTTTAAACTGACAAATGCAGGAAGGACAGATGGATTTATGCTGCGGGTGTTTACCGCTTTGAATTATATTTTTATATTTATTTTTTTACTTGCTCTTGAGTCCGTATACACCGCAGGAAACGGGGACGCACCTGAGAGAAGGTTGAAATAGTTATACACGCCTCATGTTTAATAATGGGTATAATGACGTGTAACCGTCCATCCAGCCATCAATATAATTTCTTATTGCTATTTATAACTCGACGACTTTATCCGACTTTTGAGTGTTCCGTTAAATTACTAAATCTGTTAATTGACGCATTCACACATCGAGAGGTTTTTTATTTTGCCAGCTCTCCTTCCTGTATTTGGCAGCTTCAACTGTGTTACTTTTAGTCTGGATTATGTGTTTAACTTTTTCGTATTTGTCTAATATAGTTTACTCTTCCTTTGTAATATGTGCCGCTCTGTCTGTCTGTCTGCTGACAGTAGACTTGTCCATGTTATTGATTGGTCAGATGCTGCAAACGCCGCCCCGTTCACGTGAACGCGCTCACAGCCAGATAGAGAAACCCTGGGTTGACTTACTGAGTTGATAACCACCTTCGTAGGACCGTTTAGCGGGAACTCGTTTGTTAGGGTTGGTTAAGCCAGATAACGAGAACATACCCAGGGTATGTTGAACTCGCTTCGTAGTACAGGCCTCTGGTGAATAGGGTAAAAACTGCAACTAATAGATATCACCATGAAACTTCCTTAGTTGATTACTTACATTAAGGCAATTATTTTTTGTATAACACGTGTTCTGAAATTGTATGTTTAAATATGCAAATTATTCATTATCTTATTAAATATGCGTTAATTTGAAAACATTTCCAGAACAGAAATCTGAACATTGGATAAAGCCAGGTTCTTGTTTCATTTTGTTGACATATTAGAAACAAAGATTTTTACAGAGGGAATTTTAGATATCTCGTTTTATCACTCAATGAATCAGAGAATACTGTCAACAACCACAAATAAATACATTTTCGTCATGTTTTTAGGAATAACATTTTGTATTAATCAGGCTATGGATGATATATGAACAAACCCTTCTGTAAAAACCTTCAGAATATAGATAGGAATGAAACCGGAAAGTTTTGTGAATGTAAGAGCTACTGAAGAGGAGATTTCTGGTTCAGAGTGAGAAAAACCTCATTTTGAGAAAACAGCCTTTAAAGATGTGTATTGTAAAATGACAGACATTTTGCATGACACTATTGAATAGGGTAAAAAAAAAACACTAACAGATATCACCATGAAACTTCCCCAGTTAATTACTTACATTGAGAAAATTATTTTTTGTATTACAAGTTTTTTGAAATTCTATGTTTAAATATACAAATGAGGCTAAATTTGGTGGATTTAGAGGAGAAATCTACAGACGCAAATAGACAAAGTTTAGTAAAATATACACCTTAAATGTGTATTTTGGTTGTTTTCTTTCCACTAGTCTGGAAGAAGAAATGTTATGGAAGCAAAATAAACCAAAATCTCAAAATTGACCAGTGCATGAAAAACAATGTTTGTGCATGGGGTGTCTCCCCTTATAGCCTAGATGAAAATTGAATATCTTTAACAAAAGACAAAACAAGCTGTTTGAAGACGTTACCTTGGGCTCTGGGAAAACTTGATTTTTTTCCCCCATAGTTTTCTGGCATTTTATAAGCTCAAAACCCCCTTAACAAGCAAAACATTAATCAAACTAGAGCTGTAACTAAAGATTATTTTCATAACCAATTAATCTATAAAACTATATCTATCTATAAAACATCAGACTAAAAGTGGAAAAGTGGAAAAATGGAAAAATGGCGACCACAATACGCTTGAGCACAATGTGATGTCTTCAAATGTCTTGTTTTTGTCTGACCAGCAGTTCAAAACCCCAACTTATTCAGTTTACTATAGTGTAAGACCAAGGAAAGCAACAAATTTTCACATTGGAGAACTTGGAACCATCAAAAGTTTGCCATTTTTGCTTGAATAAAAATAACTTAAAATGGTAAATCAATTATCAAAATAGTTGCCAATTAATTTTCTCTTGCCTAATTAATATTTGCAGCTCTAATTCAAACACACTGAACTTAAATTGTCCAGTTCCAGATTTGAGTTCACAAAGATACCAAATATATCAGGCTACATTTTGGGGAAGTCAGTATAAAATGATGAACAAGACATCTAGAATATTTCCATAAAAAACATGGAGTCTTCACTTCTTATAAAAATCTTCTAGCTTCAATGAAGATTTTGAAAACACTGGCACACAACATATAATACTGTTTGGAATATTAAGACTATTGCAACAACCTTAGGGGGGAAATAAATAAGGGAAACTGTATGCTAAGGGAAAGTTAGATGTGGAGAATACCTCTTAACATCTCAAACATCAGTAAACAAACTCCTGCATCTTCCTCTCACATGCAACAGGGACATAAACAATTCCCCAGCGTGGGCCATGTGGCAAACATGCCCGTCAGTCTGCCCCTTCTTCCAGTGACAACAGTGCGTCCTCATTTTTTCTTTTCACAGCAGAGTGAAAGCATGCTTCACATTCTTCACACCAGCAGGTCCAGGACCAGGCATGTGAGGCCGGACAGCCGTGGGTGTTGTGTCTATATTTCTATCACATGGTGGCCCTGTGGCTGCAGAGGCCTCCTCACCCTCCACCTGTCTGATGTGGGCAGCTGCACTGATGCTATCTGTAGTAGTACCAGGAGCAGTGTGATTGGTAATAAAAGCAGTAACTGTAGAAATAAGCTCACCCGGTGATGTTGCAGCATAGTCCGCGGTTTTTCCTTTTCACTCAAAATAATCAAAAGGTTCCACAGAAAACCACAAATCCCGACACAAACAAGGTAGAAACAACCATGCTGACACACACCTGGGCCTGATTACACCTGAATTAGTCTAAAATCAAGATTCTCCACCTGGTGGTCAGAGGTGTTAACACAAATAAACACAGGTAAATAATATTTACACAGGTAAATAACACTGTAATGTTACATAAAACTGAAAAGGCTCCTACACTTACAGGACTTTAAAATGTAGGATTTATTCCCCCTGGTATTTGAGGTTAAAGAGAGTATTATGAGTCATTTAAATGATACTACTTAGTATCCCACTGTGGTCTAAATGTTGTGTCAAAGATGTTTCATTCAGCCAAGCACAAAACACAAGGGGAAACTCTAAATAGGCCCACTAATTCATTTTGGGATTTTTAAGGGATTTATTATTAAAGAAAAAAAACATTTTGAGAGCTTGGAGTTCAATCATACTTTCAGACTTCCCCCTGCAGCTTTTACTTTTTTTTTAAAGGATCTAAATACTTCCTCCATCATTGATTTGTTGATTGATAATACATTAAAAAAGCTTGTAAAATGGAATACTTTTCAACAGCAGTGGAATGTAACTAAGTACATTTACTCAAGTACTCTACTTAAGTACAATTATGAGATACTTGAGTGTTTACATTTCATGTTACTTTATACTTTTACTCTACTCCATTTTGAAAGAAAAATATTGTACTTTTTACTGCACTACCTTTATTTGACAGCTTTAGTTACCTTGCATATTCAGATTATTAATAGAAAATCAAAGGTCTCAAGAGAAGCAGTGATAAAGAAGGTATTTTAGAAAATCAAAAAAATAAATCAACTGATACATTATGATGTATTAGCAGTACATAAAGTACTTAAAATTAGCTCCACTTTTACCAGCTACAACATTAAAGTGATGTACACATGCTAATTATAATTCAATAATATAATATTTATTATTCTGAAATGGGCCAGTCTGCATATCAAAACATCTGCATACATTTCTGTAATTAGCATATTCAATCCAAAGATATTGGTATTGTAGAACAAATCATATCTTTCAAACCAATAACACATTATACCTATGCATAAAATGTGATAATTATATATATATATATATATATAGCTTAGCCTACAAACAACCATTATTTGCAGATTCAAGAATAGACATATTTTATAACTTACCATAAGCGGATTTTAGCTTCATGAAGCTTATCTGTAACTGGAAAACAATAACCAGTCCTGTGATGAGATTCACAGTCTTTGTCAGGGTTGTCGCCATCCTTCCTCTCAGCTCATAACGCATTGTCCAAACGCAAAGAATGATTTGGCCCAATATGACTTTGCACCACCGTCGGTAAGTTACTTGTACTGTTAAAAAGTAACCAACTCCTCTAATTAGAAAGACAAACAAAATAAGACGACGCAAACTTTACTATTAATGTCGCCTAACGTTAAGTTTCTCGTCACGTTGATGTCCATGTTAAACTCTCAGATTGTCCGCAGACCATCTGTGCGTCAGTTTAGTTTTCTCAGGAATGAGACGCAGCTCGGTGATGAGAGCTTGGACCAGATGGTGCCCTCAAGGACTGTCGTAATTGTCACCATTAGGAGACCAAACCAACGGTGGAGGAACTATTCGTAGCACTAATAACACACTGTAAAACCACTATATTACAAGTAAATGTACTGCATTAAAATTGCCACTTAAATAAACGTAACTATAATCAGGAAAATGTAATTAAAGTGTCCATTATGCAGAAAAAGGGCCCCTGTGATGATTATATATATATATATATATGTATATATATATATATATATATATATATATATATATATATATATATTATTAAATGTTTATATATCATTAAATGTTTATTGCATAGGACTGCAACTCTACTCTATAGATTAATCTGCTGACCGTTTTCTCAATTAATCGATTGATTGCAAAAATTACAAGGAGCAAGTGAAGGCAGCAGAGGTTTTGTCCCTGGTGTAATTCTAGCATTTCCCCACTAGATGGCCACAATCACAACATACCTATGAAACCAAATATTAAATATTATTTCAGTATTTTGTGGCCAATAAGTACAGTGTCAGTACAGACAAACAAACGTAATACATAATAAAAACATAAACATAATAAATATTTAGTAATCAGGAAGAAAAACCCTGTAAATTTTACTCTGCTCAGTTAATATTTAGATATACAAGTCCTCAACTTAATTGACAATAACTACTTGTACTTTTTGACACTCATTCAAAAATCTATGTTTATCTACGTTTTTTTTTATGGATATTATTTTTTAAGTTCTGCTAGTCAGTGTTGGACATTTGTCTGCATTAGTACTTTTACTTTTAATACTTTAAGTACATTTTCCTTATAATACTTATCCGCTTTTAGTTCAGTAGAATTTTGGATGCAGTACTTTTGCTTGTAAGGGAGTGTTTTTACATTGTGATATTGGTACTTTTACTTAAATAGTTTATTAAACTTTATTGTTCACAATGTGGTAAATTGACTTTCTCCTGCAGCTTGTACTATTGCTTAAAGGATCTAAAAACTTCCTTCATCATTTATTTATTGATTGATAATGTATTAAAAAAGCTTGTCAAATTTATTACTTTAACAGCAATGGAATATAAGTACATTTGCTCAAGTACTGTACTTAACACATTATGATGTCATAACAGTCTATAAAGTACTTAAAATTACCTCCATTTTACCAGCTACAACACTAAAGTGATGTACACATGCCAATTATAATTCAATAGTGTATATTATTCTGAAATGGGCCATTCGGCATGAGTACTTTTACTTTTGGTACTTTAAGTATATTTTGATGCTAACACTTTTGTACTTTTACTTAAGACGTTGAACACAGGACTTTTACTTTTAACAAAGTAGCTTTGCATTGTAGTTTTGGTACTTTTAAGCTACTTTAGTAAAAAGTCTTAATACTTCTTCCACCACTGCTAGTCAACACTAGTATTGTACAGTACCTCTACTTGAGTAATATTCAACTAACAGCACTGTTTGTTTTCGGTCTCAAGAGAAGCAATGATAAAGAAGCTATTTTACCTGCTAGTTGTCATGTATTATTATTAAATTGGTGCTGCAATATATTTAGTACAATCCACCTAAACCCAGAGCAGAATCCAATTTGCCAACAATATTGTTTATATGAAAACATTACTAAAGCCTGACATGGCAATCCCTCCAAGGCAAATATTGGAAGGTGTCTGCTGATCACAGGACACTTGGCTACATTTCAAATCGAATACTTTTTTTTTTTAACTTTTAGTAAGTACTGCAGCTGCCCTTACAAAGTACATACTGTTGCATGCAGTATGCATACAATTGGGACATACTAATGGAATGCAGTTTGATACATCTGAACTTCTCAGATAAACAGAAATTAGAGCATCTTTAGCATCTGTATGGTGAAGTATTCCCCACTGAAACAAAATAATTGAGCGATGTAGTTACAAGAGGGATTTAATCAAATCCTTCGCATTTGATTTGACCACTAAAAAGTGTGCAGGCTTAGAATGTAGCACAATACGGAGCCTCCATCCTTGTCGCTAAAAGCTGCAGACTGATTGAGGATGTAAACACACATTATTTAGTTTTACAAGAAGAAAAGAGGATTGGATTTTGATATAAAATCATAAAGAAATGGATTTTTTGGTACTTTTTTTTTCATATATTGTTAAGTAGGTGCACAATATGACCAGGGAGGTGATCAAGAAGGGTTAAAAAGGCATTTTTCATTTAATCTCGACTTGAAACTTCAAATCTGTAGCACTGCCTGGAAAAAAAGGTTCGGTTATTCTAAAGATAACTAAACTTCAAATTGAACAGTATTATTGTCTGGAGAGATTTGTTCACAAGGTAAAAATATGCAAGTAGCTGTTTGTTATCACAGTTATTTGTTCAAAGTCTAAATCACGGATATGACAATGAATGACGCATTAATATTGTGTACTTTGTTTTTTAATGCAAGAATGCAATACGGAAAAGACCATTTCTAATGGATGACACAATAAAGAGGTAAAGTATTGTCAAAAAACATGTTAAGCATGATGACATAACACAAAGACTCTTGGGGCCTTTAAGTTGTTATGACAGAAAGACCCAAGAGTATAGTATAAGAGTCAGGATTCAGAATCTAATAGGATAAACAACAACACAAGTAGGGATGAAAATTAAATCATAAGCCGTTATTGTTTGTAAGCGTTTCTTTACATTGTCTCCAAGTTTCAAGCTGTCAACTCAATGCATCGGTTGAAGAGATACATTAATGCAAGAAAAAAACCAAATACGCTCTTCATTAAAAGGTGTTTCATGTGCATTTTGTGACATTAGTAATAATAATTTCTGCACTACTTTTGAGACACTGGAATAACCAGGTATGAACAAATAAGATGTTTTTGTGCAGATTTAGTGCCAATGGCTCAGATTAGGTGGTCTTTCTGTTGGATTGTTTTTTGGCACACAAAAAAAGGAAGAAAAGCACACTAGTCTTTCCAATTACTTCATTATGTATCTAATGTGCTAAGCCAAAGATTTATCAGACAAATGTAATAATGAAGGCCACATGAACTCTGGAAGGAATAAGCATACTTCCCAAAGTGTTGTACTATTTCTTTGTTTTTTTGATCCGATCTTAGCACCAACAATTACCGCTGGCATTAGTCTAATTTGTCTAATTCTTTCTACAATGATTTATTCATGTTTATAAATGCTAATGACAGCACCTTTAATTAAAAGTTATTTGTGTGAAATGTTGGTGGAATGAGAAACTGTGAAGAGCAACTTTCATTTAGTAATTTTCAGCAGCTCCACTTCAAAGATGAGAGTGGAATTTCCTGGGATGAGAGGTGGGTATCCTTTTGGGCCGTACGCAAAGTCCGGCGAGCAGGTCAACTTGGACTTCTCGCCAAGACTCATCTGTGGAGGATGTGAAGAGCAAGTTACATAAAAAATGTAATGATATGGTTTGATATTGAATGGCTGATCTGTTTTTTGGCATCTCTGTTAAAGAGCTACTCCAGTGATTTAGTAATGCACTTCCATAAAGTTGGGGGACTCACAAGAGTTGCATCAAACAATAATTGCCAATATCAATATGACAGAGGCTGAGATATCCCAACTATTAGTCCCTAGTATGGGTCAAGCCCCAAAAACACAGGGTCCTACCTTTCCAACAAGGCAAATCAATAGAGAAATTTGTTAAGCTTTATTTATACTCGCGCAAGACAACATGACACGGGCCTCCATAGATGGCGCGCGCTCTACGAGCATGCACAGAGACGTTCGTGCTCAGCGTGTTGTTCGTTGCAGTATGAAATGCCAGAGGGCGTAGAAACAAAATATTCTGTGGATAAGCAAGAAGTCAGCGAGTGTTACCGGAAAGGAAAGCAGGCTGCCTGGCAACAGTAGTAAACACAGACGTACTGCCAAACATTGCATTTGTGTTCTGTAATTATTACTACGCCGACCGTTAAACCAGGCTTTAGACCCTCCATACCTGGCTGACACCTAGATCTTTCAAACTTCTGCACCAATTTTGTAACTTGTGCTTTCTGTTACAAATTCTAAGGCTGAGGCCGACCTCAGATAACCCTGATGACATCATCGGGGGATATTTTTGCAGACTTCGGAGAGCTTGTGCAGTCACAGAAGACAGTATACAACCGTTTTCGCATTAGGGCTCGGTGATATATCAAAATAATTATTGATATGATTAATTCAAAATCACGCATGAAACGTATAAGTCACAACAGGCCCATAAAGTGAAACATGATAGTTACACTATATGTGCACCTGCTGCAGTTTACATGACTGTCTTGACTCCATGTTTAGCTAACTCTTTCTCTTAGCAAACGGTCCCAAAGAAGACTCTGCACACTGATCTGCGTGCTCTGCATGTGTTTGTTAATGATATATTATATCTGGTTACTAGAGGTGAAGCTAGTCAGCTGTCTGCAGATATCAGGCTGATGTCAAGAAAGCACAAACAGTAGGAGCAGAAAGGGGGAAATTATTTAAGCCCTGAATTGTCCCAGCTCGGGAAAAAAAGATTTTCATTTTTAATGATATGTCACAGGTCCAATCGTAATCCCCAAGATTAGTCATCTTGATGTGTAAAACCGGTAGAGAGCCCCTTGTTGAAACTCCTCTCCTTACCTTAGCGACTCCCTCATCCCAAGCTTTGATGACTTCACCTTTTCCAAGACAGAACTTGAAGGGATCTCCTCGGTCCCTGGAGGAGTCAAACTTTTTTCCATTTGTCAGCGTGCCTGTTCCAACAACAACGAAAAAAACTTGTTGGCACTCTGACTAACGTTACATAATTTCTCCAGAAGTGTTAAGACTTGTCTACGGTGTTTTTTTTTTTTTTGTAGCACTTTAAATACAGTGTGATTGAGTATTAAAGCTGCAGTGCGCGATATTGGCGCAAATATGATTTAAAAAAGTTATTTTTAGAAAACGGCCGCTATATCGTGACAGTAGTACATGAAACGGGTAACCTGAAAAAATCCTGTTCCTCTGTGTCCTACTGTGTCCTCCGGTGCTCCTAACGGCATCTGAAGGATTTCACTTACCGGAGGAAAACAAGGTCCGCTGCCCAGCTGCAGTCTATGAGAGCCGGCTGTCAATCACTCGCGAATTCCGACCAAACGGTCAAACTAGGCAGCGCTGATTAAATATGAATCAATATTCTGTTACTGTAATGACTATTTCTCGCCTCAAATGTTTTCAGAATCATCTTGTAGTTACTGTTTAGCTGTAAAATGAGAAAGTTTGTGATCCGGCCGCCATTGTAAAATCTGTTTAAGGAAGCCAAGTTCTGGTCACATGACCGGAGCACAGCCAATAGGAACGCTCTCTCTCTCTGAAATGACCTGTGATTGATCAAAATCTGCCGTCACGGGCTAGATTTTTCTAAAGCCTGAAAACAGAGCCATGAGGAGGTGCAGAAGTCTAGTTTCCTCTCAGAACACTTCAATTACAATATGCTGAAAGGTTATTATGGAATTTTTGCCAAATTATGCCAACAAATTGTCACATACTGCCACTTTAAACATATTAGCCAGTGCACACAATGAGGCAGAATGTTTATAAAGCTACACACAGAATACCGTTTAGCTTAACTTAGCATAGCACAAAGACTAGAAATAAGGGGAAACTGCTAGCCAGGCGAAATCCTGCTTTATGCTATTCTGTTTCAGTATGGGTCGACCAAACGAGATATCATGTCTTAAATGGCTGGTAAGCACATTGTGTTAACTTTGGACGTGGCCAACCCAGACTAACTAGACTAGACTTAGCCGTGGGCCCCCGTTTCCAGTCCTTATGCTAAGCTAAGCTAAGCTAAGCTAAGCTAAACTAAGCTAAGCTAAGCTGATATGACCGTACAGACATGAGTGTATCTCTCGACAAGAAAGCTAATACGCCATTTCCCCGAAAGGGAAAATTGCACAATTTCATTAAGATTGCGTTTTATATTGACCACACGTTTGTAATTGAGTGGGTAATATTTGCTATTTTAAATGGAATATAACGTTAGATGAGCTAAATTACCTTTCACCAGTCATCAATGAAATAGCGTGAGATCTTACCAGTGTAGTGCACGTGAACCGTCTTCCCCTTCTCCGGAAAAGTCTTCCCTGAAAGGTGAACAAACACTGGGTTAAAAACGGATATATTTGTTTTTTTAATTTATCGAGTGACTGGAATAAAAGGATATTTACCGTCTCCGTGCGTTATGATCTCAACCTCTACTCCCATTGTTCTTTCAGAGTAGTCTCAGCTTCCTTCTCTCACACTTCCTGTTGCACGACCCAAAGAGCTGCCTTCTTCTTCTCTGGATCTCAGTGGCGGATCGCAAACAGCTTGAAGGTGCACACCGCCACCTACTGTACAGGAGGGTGTACCGCCACATCATTACACCCTACCTACCCGAACAAGCCCCCAGGAAAACTGGTCAGGCCCTTTTTGTTGAATTAAAAAATGATATTGATTTAAGCTGTGCCTTAAAGTGGCAGTAGGGAACAATTTTTTGGCATAATTTGGCAAACATTCCATAATAACCTTTCAGCATATTGTAATTCAAGTGTTCTGAGAGAAAACTAGACTTCTGCTCCTCATCATGGCTCTGTTTTCAGGCTTTAGAAAAATCTAGCCCGTGATGGCAGATTTTGACTAATCACAGGTCATTTCAGAGAGAGAGAGCGTTCCTATTGGCGTCCCGGTCATGTGACCAGAACTTGGCTTCCTTCAACAGATTTTACAATGGCGGCTGCGTCACAAACTTTCTCATTTTACAGCTAAACAGTACACTACAAGATGATTCTGAGAACATCTGAGGCGAGAAATAGGCATTACAGTAACAGAATATTGATTAATATTTGATCAGCGCTGCCTAGTTTGACCGTTTGGTCGGAGTTCGCGAGTGATTGACAGCTGGCTCTCATAGACTGCAGCTGGACAGCGGATCTTGCTTTCCTCAGGGAAGTGAAATCCTTCAGATGCCGTTAGGAGCACCGGAGGACACAGTAGGACGAAGAGGAACATGATTTTTTTCAGGTTACCTGTTTCATGTACTACTGTCACGCTATAGCGGCCGTTTTCTAAAAAATAACTTTTTTAAATTATATTTGCGCCAATATCGCATACTGCAGCTTTAAGTGATTCTGAACTGAAACTATTGTCCATCTGTTCTGGAAATGTACACACACCCGTAAACTGTGGACAAGATATTTGTAGATTTATCTTGGAAAATCTTATCTGTGACTTTGAACTTCTACTGGAAAATGTATTTTTTGTTTTTTTTAAGGTTCAACACAATATATGAGAGAGTATTTTCTAATCAATCTCATTTTCATTGTCGCAGAGTTTTACATTCATGAATGCAAATTTGCAAGAGTTAAACCTCACTTTAATGTTTTCAAGATAGAAATGAAACTATATATTAAGACAATATCTTGTGCAAAAAACAAAAAAGGCTAGTGAAACGGTGAGTTTGTGCTCCCATTTTAATTTTTTTACTTAAGTTACTATAATTAATTAATTAATTTATATTAACTCCTGGCATTTTTTTTTTTAATTTTATGTTAATTTGTTTTTATTTATCCCTTCATTTCCTTTATATGTATTGTTTACCTAAGTATCGGTTAATTGTTCTTTGTATTGTTCACAAATTTAAAAGTCCATTGGAAAAAAAAGAAAAAAGAAAACAGACATAAAAAAAAAAAAAAAAACAGGGAGTGCGCAAGGCTGTGAAGCAAATTTTCACAGTGGCCAAACGGTGGTACTACAACTTCCGTATCCGTCACGTGATGCCATTCGGCCCAATAACCCTTTTTCCCAATATATTGGGAAAGAGACGTCTGTAACTCAGCAGAACATTTTCACCACTATCAGCGCATAAAAGAGTTTTAACGGGCCGTAACTGTGTATGTATAGTAAAGAGAAGAGAAAGACCCCCGTTACATCTGCACATCTTTACATGTTTTTATTTCTGTGATAACCCATCGTGCAGTCACAATTGGTCATTTACTGTGAACAAATACTGTACATTTTGATTGTTACAATTTAGATAAAGCTGTAAATATACAACTCACGAACAAACATGTATCAATAAACTGTAACAAAACGGCGAGGTGTGAATTTAGTTTCAGCAGTACAGAAAAAATTTACAATGTACAGTTTCTTAAAACAACAACACTAAAAGCAAAGGGTTTACTCAAAATTTGTCAACCGTTCATCAAACACGTAATGGATAATGTACAGCGAGCTGGTCATTGTCGTGAAATAAACCCCGACAGGGTCTTGCATCGCCATGTCAGGGTTTATTTCACAACAATGACCCGCTAGCTGTACAATATCCCGCTTGTTACACAGCTACTTAGTTAAGAAATCAATAATTTGACACAAAAATGGTCCTCCAGAGTCCAACATCAAAACTGCGGTCATAGCAACGGTCTGTTATACATAGCAACGGTCTGTTATAAAGAAATAACAGACTGTAGAACGCTGTGATTGACCAATCAGAATCGAGTATTCAACAAAGCCGTGTAATAAAACAAATTTCTACATGGTCTCAATTTAATTCCATTTTATAAAAATTTGTTTACATTTTCAATGTCCGCTAATCCTCAGTCAAGATGTTTGTGGGTATTAGCAATAAGTATGTTCATGTAATTAATAATCCAGTTGTTATTACTAAAACTAAAGGGTCACTGATACTTTCTCATTCAACTGCTGTTACATCCTTTAATACATTTTTCTCAGCAAAATGCCACAATAACATCAATATTTCATCTTCTAAATTACAGTTTTAATGGAGATCAAGTATCTCCAAGAACACAGGCAGAAGAGTTATTAATTAATTATTAATCTGGACTAAGCATCAGACGAAGCCAATGTGGTGTCAGTTACATGTGGCGACGGATTATACAGATTGTTGAAGAAGGAAAAGTCAGATTCAGTTCCATGTTGTGTGCCCTGGAAGGAAACAATTATATATTTTTTATCATCTGTGCACTGTGAAAGCTGGACAAGATGTTTTGTTAATAAATCCTGCTTACTTACATTTATTTTGCGGTCAAAGAGGTCAAACGCAGCGTTCTGGTCAATTGCGTCGTTATTCACAAGTGTCAGCTGATTCCTGAGACACACAAGCAGAAATGTCAGCCGACAACAGAAAACAGCATTCTTCAGTGTTCTTATAAACATTATGAAAATGATTGATGTGTTTATAAACAGCTGTGTACATTGTACTACACTTCCTGTTCAGCATAAAGAGGAAGATGGAGATGATGACTCCAGCCAGCAGAGTCAGACCAACAGCCAGACCTGCGGACAACATGTCTGCAGACACAGAGAAACATGATGAGACCTCAACTCCTGTCTGACACTTTGTACACTACACTTCCCGCTGGCACTGAGGCTTAAAAATATCCTACTTTTGAGCCTTTGCATGAGAAATTAACTGATGAGGTTGTGCCAATATTAATGTTTCTTAAATAAGGCTGGTGATATTCTATATTTTTCTTATTGTCTACATGAGAACACCAAAACGAACAATGAATTTATCCTAATATCTCACTATCAAGTGCTGTCTGTGTAGTCAAAGCCAATACAGCTTATTCTTATGTGCAATAGAGCTCCATTGTTGTCCAAAAACTATTAGAGAACACTTAAATGAGCTGCATCGTTGCACTTGGTGTGTCGATCCGACAAACACCGTCCTGCTGCTGTAAATAATTAGTGCTCGTATTAATCCGCGGCTGAAAATAGTCATATTAGTATTGTTACATATGCACTATTTACTCCTGTTTGCCTAATCAGCAAATTACTTAGCTTTTTTTATAGCCTTTTATAATATACAACTATTCCTTTGTGACTCATTTTAAAGGCAGAAAGAGTGGGATTTGTCGGTTGCGGTTTGTAAACACAAAATTCTAAGTTCTCCCTCCTCCCCGGCTCAACAACACCAGAAGCGCACGCCCAGCCCACTGACCGCAATTCATACCAGATCCAGCAGTGCGACGAAAACACAAGTTGCGTTCCCTCATAGCTGGGATGTACAGCTAGTTACGTTTTAGCCACTGCAGCGTGACGTCGGGTTGCGTTTCTCCAAAAGTTGATTCTGTTTCTACTTTTCTGCCGCAAGTCTCTGCGTTTCTGTGGCACTCCCTGCGACAGCCGAAACCAAACGCACCCCCCTCACTTAAAAGGAATGGGAGGACTTGTGTTTTCGCTACACCTTGCGTGAATACAGTCTTGGGCTTAGGTTGCTCGCCAACCCCAGATTCACTCTTGTTTTGGAAAGAGTTTTGTAAGCTTAGCGTTTTCGCCTCGCTATATTTGCGTTTTTTTCAGCGCTGTGTCCACCATTTTTGTAGCTTCCTCTTGGATACGTGATTACGTTTTTAATAAGAAAGTACAGACAGCGCCACACACTTCTAGTGGGTCATAAGTGATGATTGAAAGGGATTATTTTTGTATCAGTCTATACGTTGATTTTCAGGAAAATCCTACTCATTCTGCCTTTAAGTTTTCAGTGGTAATGAATGGGCGTGGAGCAGAGTGCAAGAGACAGGGAGGGAAAGTCTGAAAGCACTGAGAGATGGACAAACACATTGTTGGGTTTGGCCTCTTCATGGGATTTGTTGACAGTTAGAAAAAATAAAATACTAGGCTTATCCGATAATGTAGACAAAAATCTTTCTAGAAAATGCTGCCAAAATGAGCAAACTTAGTGATAAAGTGTGTAGTTAAACCCACATCAGTGCCAAATAGTTGATACAAGTAGTTGTTAAATCTAATATCTTGATGGGGTTAATGATTTCTTTATAATTCGTATTTTGTCAGATAAATTGTCAATCAGTTCATAAGTAAAACATGCAGGAGAACGTCTTTCTTTCTTTCTTTCTTTCTTTTGTCTGCTCAGCTGAAGTAGCTAAAGAGGGTTTCAAATTACCATTATTATCATTAGGAGGGTCAACGGGAGGCTCTGAGTAGCAGCTGCCAGGGAGGATGGTGACATCATCCAGAGCAACGTCCCCATCTGTATTCATCCCCCGCTGATACACAAACACAAACTGAGACAAAAAAATAGTTCAAATTCAGCACATCAGAAAACTCAGAATACACAGGAGTAAATGGTAAATGGACTTGCATTTATACAGCGTTTTTCTAGTCTTCCGACCACTCAAAGCGCTTTACACTACATGTCAGCATTCACCCATTCACACACACATTCATACACTGATGGCACTTCGGGTAATTTGGGGTTTAGTGTCTTGCTCAAGGACACATCGGCATGTGACCGGAGCAGCCGGGGATCGAACCACCGACCTTCCGATTGGTGGACGACCTGCTTTACCCTCTGAGCCACAGCCGCCCTGGGCGAGGTAAACACTGCTGTTATTTCTTAATCTGATAATAAAAGTTATTAATCTATAAAAGTGACGGACACTTGCTCTAAATTGACTGCATGTAGCTGTTGTATTTTATCAGAAAGGTCCAGAATGTTAAAGCTTATTTTTCTTTGTATAAGTTTGATTCTCCTGCACGCTATTTTAACACAGGTAACATTAGGCCGATAATGTCTTTAGTGTTTGCTTTGGAGATAAGTTTTACTTTGTGACGGGAGTTTTGGAATGCTAATGTTCAGCTGGTAGCTAGCTAGCAGAAGCTACCGGCAAGTTACGTAAACAAACTCTGCCTGTCGGAGGGCTCTTTCAGTGACACTATAGCCAGCGCTGCAGTAACTTACTGATCTCCGTTTCAGCGGCAGTTTATGAAATGGACCGTTTTGTCCTTGTTTTTTTTTTCTGTCCTGTGTCTCCTCAGTCTCCGTCTCTCACAGTCTCTACCATTGTATCTGTGTAACTCAGTTGAGTCAACCAACCTTGTGACGTCACAGGCTAGAGTAATGCAACATGGCGGCGCTCTTGTCACGAAAGAGGAAACAAAGCTGCTTTTTTCTTTTAAATGCTGACATTTGTCATGTATGTCATATAATAGTTCATTAGAGTGGACATCCATTTAGTAAACCAGCTTAACTTGGTTGACTGATTCACTTCCACTTTAAGTAAAAGTACATAAGTATTATCAGCAAAATGTGCTTAAAGTATCAAAGTAAAAGAGCTTGTTTCGCCCCTGTGACTGATGCATGATTCTGTCTGACATAATTAGATTGTTAATACTGATGCGTCAATGTGTAAGCAGTATTTTCTACTCCTAGCCAGCTAGATAGTAGCTAGCTTGTTTAGTTCAGTTGTTCCCAAGCTAGGGCTCCGGCCCCTCCAAAGGGTCCCAAGATAAGATGTTGAATAATTTGACCTCTTTCAGCCTTGAACCGTTATTTGAATAAAACCATGTGAGAAGTTTAGAGGGAAAATGTCAACAACTCATAGACATCTGAAATGTGACAAGAGGCCCCAACTAGATACTGGTATTTTGTAGGGATGTATATTTTAAGCAAAATTACTATTCGATAATCATTAGGAACTAGTCGATCATTTTCCACAGCAGCTGCTCCATGGTAAGAGAGACACAGTGGGGGGAAGACTAACAAAGACGGTTTTGGTGGTATTATTCGGTTTCTGTCTAATTTGAATTAAGTGTGTTTTCTGATGTTCCGCCGCTCGAACAGCTGATCTACCAGCTGAAACTACTACGTGCCACACACATTTTACTGGTAGTAACGTTACTACCAGGCGGAACCTGCGAGGGTTAAAACAAGGGAAATATATATTTTTGAAGACAGTGGGTCGCATTTTATAAACGTGTTTTTTATGTAAAATCTTTATCTGAAAAGTAACTAGTAACTAAAGCTAAGTGTGGTGGAGTTAAAAGTACAATATTTCCCTCTGAAATGTAGTGGAATAGAAGTATAATGTAGCATAAAATGGAAATACTGAAGTACAACTACCCCAAAATTACAGTACAGTACTTGTGTAAATGTAATTAGTTACTTTGCACCACTGCCAAATACCACAAGGTCAATCTAAAAAAAAAAAAAAAAACTGAGTTTTTCATCCGAACACCATCTGCAATCGTTCTGATGAAACAACCAGAAGCTCATTATTACCCAGAATGCTTCTTGATGTTTAACAGACAGACTGGCCTCCTGCCACTTGTCTCCCTTGTTTCCTGTCTCAGTCCACTTCAGAACCCCTTCTTCGTTGCCACCAGTATGCATTTTTCTATGAGACAGCACAAGTTTAAATTGTTACAATCAGAGTTCATGTTTAATGTTGCTACTCTTCAGAAAATTAACAGCTAGTTACCTGTCATTTATGTAAACTTTGAGAGTCCCAACGTGGTTGCCATACATGTGGTACCAGAAGGTCAGACAGTGACCTCTAGCGGACGGCTGGAACACGTCACTGATCAGGAAGGACATGTCTCCCCACTCGCCCACTGAGCTGTCCACATACAGATAGTAACCTGGTGGAAACACAAGATCATATAGTCAACATCCCTTCAAACTAAACAAATACGTACAGCTGCTATACTGCACTTAAGCTACAGTTTTGTCCATATTGATTTTCTCACTGACTATAAATCCAGTCAGACTTGGTGGTCACAGCTGTGTGCACATATAAAAGCAAACTGAAATATTGTCTACTTCCGCAGGCTTATGATAATATACTTCAGTTATGTCTGTGTCTCTGGTCTGCATGTGTGTTTTTTTCATGTATGCACATGCATTTTAAGTGCTATATGAACAAAATTGCCTTCCTGTAGATACCTTCTCATACAGGAAGTGAGGGGTCAAAGCTGCTACAATCAATAATCTTTAATATAGTCTTTAATGCATAATTTTTCTAACATGCACATATCATCTGTCACTGTCAATATAAAACTTACTCACTGTACATACAGTATATAGACATCTTTACATGTACATTCTGCACATAATCATCCAGTCCATGTATATCCATTCAGTATTTATTTCATTGCATTATTTGTATTGTTTACAACTTCCAGAACACTTCACTTGAATATAGACATTTTATTTTATTATTGAATTCTTATTTCATTGTTGATCATTGGTGCTTTATATATATATTTAAATAATATTTATATACACATAGTACATTTATATTAGGGATGTCAAAGTTAACGCTATAATAACACGTTAAAGCAAATTCGTTTTAACGCCACTAATCTAATCATAATAATCTAAACTTTAACGCAATAACACAACTTGCGATTTTTAGGTTGTAGCTTTAAAAGCTAGAGTGATGTTACTGTTATATAACTAGAAAATCTAAGGAATCCATTGGTACCAACCATGTCGTACTAGCTTGTCGTGATGGAGATAAAATAACACTCCAAACTTACGCACAATTTTGGCGAGGAAAAACTGTCTTGGCCATGTTCTTTTTTTTTTAAGATTATTTTTTTGGCCAGTTTTGCCTTTATTAGATAGAGAGACAGTGACAGTTGTGAAAGGCGGAGAGAGAGAGGGGATGACATGCAGCAAAGGGCCACGGGTGGGATTCGAACCCCGGGCTGCTGCGTTAAGGACTCAGCCTTTGTACATGGGACGCCCGCTTTTCCAGGTGAGCTACCAGGGCGTCCGCATAGCCATTTTCAAAGGGATCCCTTGACCTCTGACCTCAAGATATGTGAATGAAAATTGGTTCTATGGGTACCCACGAGTCTCCCCTTTACAGACATGCCCACTTTATGATAATCACATGCAGTTTAGGACAAGTCATAGTCAAGTCATCACACTGACAGCTGTTGTTGCCTGTTGGCCTGTGTGTCCCATGTTATGATTTGAGCATATCTTTTATGCTAAATGCAGTACCTGTGAGGGTTTCTGAACAATATTTATCATTGTTTTGTGCTGTTAATGGAGTTCCAATAATAAATACAGTATATACATACATTTGCATAAAGCAAGCATATTTGCCCACTCCCATGTTGATAAGAGTATTAAATACTTGACATATCTCCCTTTAAAGGGACTCTATGTAAGAATCAGAAATTGCTTGTTAACAGCTACACCTGTAACTCGCTGCAGAGCCCCGTCACTTCACAAGACACGAGAAACCTCTGCTGGTCTGGAGGAGCGGCAGCATTTATTTCTGCACAAACGTCCACTGCACATTCACTAGATATTCTCAGAGCTAAACTAACTCTTCTGCAGTGTGTAGTGTGCGCGCGTGCACGTGGAGTTGGAGCGAGCCGAGCGGGTGAGAACGAGCTCGGTGTGCAAGCAGGCAGGAGTAGACAGCAGGAGCAGGCTGGAGCAGAGTAGAGATTCAGCCCTGGAGACAAAAGTTACGGTTTCCCCTGCGTCCTCCGACCGCGGCTGGGGTCGGCGAAGCAGGAAGAGCCAACGCTGTTTTGCAAGACGGGCGTACCCACACGCGAGCGCGCATGGGACACCAACCCGGTATGATTTATACGTGTAAGAAGTTATATATAGTCCCTTTAAGGTACAACAGATAAAAAATGTGTGAGTAATTTGCGATTAATCGCGATTAACTATTTAATAGATTGACAGCTCCAATTTATATACATATTTCTGTGTAAGAACATTGAGAGAGATGCAAACAAATGGAGTGAAATTCCCTGTATGTGCACACGTACTTGACAAATAAATCTGATTCTGATCTTATATTAAGAATGGATCAAATGACTATGTGTCATGTGAAAAGGTTTGCTTGTAGTGATGAATCCACAGGGATTTTTTTCACAGACGGACACAACTTGACCGTTCTGCTTCACTCTCATCAGCGTTGTTTTCAGACGCAGCAGGCAGCTTTTTTACCTGTTTTACCTGTCTACCTGTTAGCGACTAGCTGGTGAACATAGTGGAGCATTTACCAGCTGAGAAGCCACTCAGGAGTTGGTGGAGAGCAAAAACAGACGCTAAAAAGAGAATTAGTGTTACATTCATCAGGTAGCCAGAACTCCAAATGAATGCGTACTGTACAGTATGTTGCTCCACATCTGCTGGATGTGTAAATAAATAATTGTTTGCTAACATGCTTGCTTCAACTTAAGGTGATGATATGTCAATGTCAGTGTTTATAGCTTGTTTCCGCTGCCTCCAAGTGGCAAAGAAAAATCAGTTATTAAACACTTGTTCACATTTTTTTTTGTATTTCCCTCTAAAGGCTTGATTTGCCATTTCTTGTGAGCAAAGAAGTGTAGAGTTCATAACCCCCACTGGAACAGAATGTTGGTGAATAATACACATCTACTGTATACTTTAAAAGGTAACTTTCGTATTTTTCAACCTGGATCCTATTTTCCCATGTTTTTGTGTCTAAGTGAGTAATAATGACAACAATTTCTGAAATTGGTCCAGTATTGAGGGATAACGCTGTAACTAGCAGCCACAAAATGAGCTGCGAGGGCAAGGGAGCAGCATCAATGTAATGTTTTTGTTTTTGACTCCATAACCAGCACTGTTCCCAGTAGACCACATACACACCAAAAACTGACAATAACTGCACTTTACTGTACACCGACTGTGCAATATCAATACCACTCAGGTGTAATTCCTACTGTGCAATATTTTCAGGTGGAATTTCATTTCATTCTCACTGTGCAATATCATTTTTCCACTTGTGCAATTTTGTTAATAGTCAATACTGTTTATATTGTTCCTATTTTTATATTTCCTTCTATTTAAATTGTTCACATTTTGTTTCACTTTTGTTTTGCTTTTTGCACTGTGTTGTATCTTGCTTCTTTGTTTTACTGATGATTCTTGTTTTTTGCACTATCCCCTTTGCTGCTGTACACTGAAAATTTCCCCACTGTGGGACTAATAAAGGAATATCTTATCTTATCTTTGCCACTGACTGACTCAGATTGTTATTATAAGTGTCTGATAACATTACGGAAAGGACCCTACAGAGAAATAAAACTTTTTTGTTACTTTTCGCTTCTTCCAGTCTGTTTGTTATTGTGTCCAAGTCTCAATGAGAAGTCTCATTGTGAAATCTGAATATCCGTATACTCTGGCTCAACTAAATACGGGCGGCCATCGAATTCAAAGACCTCGTCCACATTGTGGAAATCATCATATTCAGCCATGAAAATCTTTTAGATAACACTAATTTCAGAACGAGACTTCTCCTTGAGCGAGACACTTTCCATAATGTCAGACACTTATAATAACAATCAGAGCCTGTCACGGCAGGAACAAGCACTTTTAGTGGACGTAAATGACGTTGCCAGCTTGCCCCAATAGGATCACATTGCAGCCAGTGAGCAGCTGCCATCTACAGCACTCTCCCTCAATACTGGACCAATTTCAGAAATTGTTGTTCCTATTAGTCATTTAAACACAAAAACATGGGAAAATAGGGTCCAGGTTGAAAAATACTCAAGTTATCTGTTAAAAAGGCTCCTGGGTGACTCTTCATTACTTTTCTAATCAAGCTTATTTAGCTTTTAAAATGCAGCTGTGATGTACAATTTAATCAGTGGCATGAAGTTTCTGTAAGTTTCCATGAATTGGATTTGATCACACTCACATCCATCCTGTTCAAATGTACGTATTCTTACCTTGTGTGGAGTTGGTGGTGTGGTCAACACTGGGTCCTGTGTTGGGGTTTGGGGAGGCTCCTCTGCCACGGAGCCAGTCCCCCTGGTCGACTCCTCCTCCCAGGTTGCTCCAGCTACACATGCTGCTCTCAAAGTCACAATGTCCAGGAGGAGGACACTGAGCGTCTGTCAGCTTTACATCATCAAAGGCCATGTCTCCCTCCTGGGTGGGGCCAGCCTTCACACCCTC
Organism: Sebastolobus alascanus; assembly: GCA_916701645.2. Taxonomy (NCBI): domain Eukaryota; kingdom Metazoa; phylum Chordata; class Actinopteri; order Perciformes; family Sebastidae; genus Sebastolobus; species Sebastolobus alascanus. The sequence goes on along the minus strand of CAKAOJ020000207.1, from coordinate 1,075,340 downwards.
AATCACGATCTGAAACACAAAGCGAGTAACCATGAAAACTGCCTACTTTCAGTACTGTAAATATCAATATATAGTTTAAAAACGATGTTATAGAGGTCAGATCACATTCTAGTCTCATTTTAACACAGTTTTAGACTCTAAACATCAAAAAGGAACCAAGAAATGTTAAAGTGATGGAAATCTATGAGTCATTTTTTTGTTTAGATTAATAGCATGGGTGGACAGTTAAAGGGTAAGTTCACCCAGATAAATGTCTTTAAAGGTACAGTGATTAGGATTTGGCAGCATCTAGTGGTGTGGTTGCAGATTGCATCGAACTGAGTACCCCTCCGATCACTCCTCCCTTTCCAAGACTGCGGTAACGTGAGCCGCCGGGTGCAAAACTGTGGTAACGGCGTTCGCCTCGCTCAGAGGCCATCCTTACCATAATAACACTACTTTAGGAGCAACGGAAGTCAGACGGTGGCTGGCGGTACCACGGTTTTACACTCTGCGGCTCATGTTACCACAGTTTCGTGAGCGTGTCGGAGAACTATGGTGGCCTTCAGGGAACGTAAAAACGAGAAAGGCTCTCTCTAGAGCCAGTGTTTGTTTTTTTCCGTTCTGGGCTACTGTAGAAACATGGTGGAGCAACATGGACCCGCTCCCTATGTAGATATGAAGGGCTCATTGTAAGCTAACAAAAACACAACGATTCTTAGTTTCAGGTTATTATACACTAAAAAATTCTCACTCACTCCCAGTAATATAATATAATATAATATAATATAATATAATATAATATAATATAATATAACATAACATAATATCAGTTTTATATATATCTACCTCCCATGTACACCTGTTTTTTCCCCAAAATGACTCTTAACCGTATTATTACCAGACTGTAGCGGGCGGATCTTTGTGACTCACCCTGTAAGGCTGCACCCGGGGCAGAAGTGACGCCTGAGCGAACCTCCATAGCCGGCCCTGGTCTCCAGTCTGAGAGAAAACCAGAGCTTGCTTCCCTTCTTCACTCTGCTGGTAAATGTTCAGCGTCCCCATTCCTTTGCCATACATGTGGTACCACAGCTGCACACAAGCTCCTTTACCTGAAGGGCCAGAGGAAGGAAATCCAGATCAGATGACTGAAACATCACAAACACACACCTTTTACCCCTGTAAACTTTAGACAGCTTAGATGTCCACATATTTGTGTTTTATCGTAGAGAAAAGCAGTGGTGGAAAGTAACTTTAGTACATTTACTCAAGTACAAGTACGTACTTTACTTGAGCATTTCCATTTTATGCTACTTTATACTTCTACTCAACTACATCTCAGAGGGAAATATTGTACTTTTTCCACTGTGTTTATTGGACAGCTGGAGTTACTTTACAAATTTTACATACAAAACATATAAAAGCCTCTAAATATGGTGCTTTGTTTAAGATTTAAATACTCAACAGTATATACAATTGGAGCTGAAATGATTAGTTGATTAAACCTGCAGTATGCAGAATGTTTTTGGCGTCATTGGGCAAAAATTCCATAATAATCTTTCAGCATATTGTAATTCAAGTGTTCTGACGGCAGACTTTGACCAATCACAGGTCATTTCAGAGAGACAGTGTTCCTATTGAGCGTTCCTATTGGCTGTGCTCCGGCTAGTGGGCGGTGCTTGGTATTTCCTCAACTGATCTCAACATGGCTGCCAGGTCACAAACTTTGACCACTGAAGAAAAACATCAGCAAAAACTTTAATGAAATTAATGAATACACTGTAAATTAAATAAACCAAAAGTCCAGTTTGTTGGGCAGTGAAAGGAGATCATATACAGTACATCCTAGGGTCCAACCCTACAATCGTAATGTATTCAAATGTCTTAAATTGGATGTCTTCTTTATGAAGACATTCAACTACATGTTTTGGTCCTGTCTGGATGTGACTCGGCGTGTAGAGGAGTACGGTCTCTGCATAAATTGTGAGATATACAAAAAAAAAGTGGCCGCTGAGAGCTTATTCTCAATTTAATTGTTCTACTACTGTATATTTTGGGAAAACACGAGTAGAACCAAATCATAATGTTGATGTTAGCTTGTAGATCTTGTGACTGTCTTACCTGCAGGGTACAGTGGTGAAGACATTTTAGCCATCTGGCCGGCGAGGTCGGCAGCAGAGGAGGGCAGGTAGTAGTAATGTCCCGAGGGTGTGTTGGTGGTGTGGTCGCTGTCTGGCCCAGTGTTGGGGTTGTGGGTGGAGCCCGACTCTCTGACCCAGTCAAAGTCATCGGTGGTCTGCTGCTGCCAGTTACAGCTCCCCTCCTCGAAGTCACACACATCTACAGGGTAATGTTTGGGAAGCATTAAAAAAGTTATCATTCATTCATTATGGACATCGTGCAAAGAATAAAAATGGTAACTCAAAGTTTAGCACTCAGCATTGCTCAAACACTGTGTATGGGACTCACTCTAAGTGGGATGTTAAACAAGGACTAAACAGGAGGTTACTGACAGTGCTTCAAAAAAATCTCTCTGACATTTGTGGCTTTGTTTTCCTGTTTTCTTTGTAGACCCTGAAAGCCCATGATGCATAAAAAAATTGTGATTTAAAAGGTCTTTGACTTATAATTTCTAATCCTGTTGTACTGAAGTACGTCATATTTGGGTTGTCAATCGATTAAAATATTTAATCGTGGTTAATCGCATGATCATCAATGATTAATCACGGTTAATCACAAATGAATTACATTTTTCAACTGTTCAAAATGTATCTTAAAGGGAGATTTGTCAAGTATTAAATACTATTATCAACATGGGAGTGGGAAAATATGATTGCTTTATGCAAATGTGTATATATTTATTATTGGAAATCAATTACCAACATAAATCGATGACAGATATTGTCCAGAAACTCTCACAGGTACTGCATTTAGCATAAAAATATGCTCAAATCATAACATGGCAAACTGAAGCCCAACAGGCAACAACAGCTGTCAGTGTGTCAGTGTGCTGACTTGACTATGACTTGCCCCAAACTGCATGTGATTATCATAAAGTGGGCATGTCTGTAATGGGGAGACTCGTGGGTACCCATAGAACCCATTTTCATTCACATATCTTGACGTCAGAGGTCAAGGAACCCCTTTGAAAATGGCCATGCCAGTTTGGAGCGTTATTTAACCTCCTTAGCGACAAGCTAGTATGACATGGTTGGTACCAATGGATTCCCTTTTCTAGATCTATATGATGCCAGTATCTTCACTCTAGCGTTAAAGCTGAGCCCTGGACAACCTCCAGAAGATTGATTGCGTTAATGCGTTCAAGAAATTAGTGGCGTTAAAACGAATAATTTGTTAAGGTGTTATTATCGCGTTAACTTTGACAGCCCTAGTTAATACAGTATATCTCTTCACCTCTGCCTGATTCCTTTCTGCTTTTTTGTTATTTTCTTTTAGTTTAGTAATTATTTTCTTCAAATTCTGCACTGTCTGGAAATTATGCCGTGCACTATTAATCTGTAAAAAAAAGATTATTCGATATTTTTCTTATTGTCAACAAATCCCATGAAAAGACCAAAAACAACAGGTGTTCCTCAGCTTGTCTGACTCTCAGCCCCGAGCACATTTGTTCCTACTAATCAAACATTACTCAAACAAGGAGGAAACAGTGCATCTATTGTACTTATGACAGCAGGACAGTGTCTGTGAGACTGACTCAAAATAAACTACAGTGCTCTTGTTCATCATAATGAAGGAACATGTCACAACATTGTGGCTCATTGATGTGTTTTAAAAGGAACAGTGTGTAACATTTAGGAGGATCTATTGGCAGAAATGGAATATAATATTAATAAGAATGTTTTCTTTGGTGTATAATCATCTGAAAATAAGAAACGCTGTGTTTTCGTTACCTTAGAATGAGCCGTTTATATCTACATACGGAGCTGGCCGCCATGTTTCTACAGTAGCCCAGAACAGACAAACCAAACACTGGCTCTAGAGAGAGCCTTTCATATTTTCATGTCAGCCACCGTAATTCTCCTACACGCTTGGCACACAGGAGGAGTTTCAGTTGAATGCATTCTGCAACCTCATCACTAGATGGCGCAAGATCCTACACACTGCTCCTTTAATTGTTTTGGACAACAATGGAGCTCAGTGGCCCAGAGGAATAAAGCATATCGGGTTTTGAATACACAGACTGTACTTGTTAAGAGGATCAGTTCATTGTTTGTTTTGGACTTTTCATGGGATTGTTGACAACAGGAAGAATCTAGAATATAGCCAGACTTATCCGTTAAATGTAGGACTAACTGTATCAAGACATCCCTATTGCCCAAGATTAGATCACATGTGTGCCGACAAAAACAAAATAAATGAGAGATAAGGAGGGAGACAGGCAACATTATTTACATCTATTTCCCCCCACATTATGAAGCCTATTAAAGCAACTAAAGGAGGAAGATGTGGTTGAGTGAATGTGATTCACTGGGTGGCTCTTTACAACGTGCCTTGACTGCCTCTTTTCTAGTTATTCTACTCAGCCTTTTACTTGCAAAATGGTTACATACTGAATCACTTTAAAATAAACAACTCAGTAGAATATTACATTGTAGTCAACTCAACTAACATGTTAAAGGAGCAGTGTGTAGGATCTGGCAGCGTCTAGCGGAGAGGTTGCAGATTGCAACCAACTGAGTGTGCAAAGCTTGTAGGAAACCCAATCTCATGGGAAGGTGTATAAATAGCACGACATTATAAGGACATTCCGCATGTCATGAGGACCCATATTAGGCTTTTTGCATGTCATTTGCACGCCACGCAACAGAAATACAGTAACGTCCGCAGTTATGTTTAGGCAACAAAACCACTTAGTGAGGTTTAGGAAAAACTTAATGGTTGGGCTTAAAATAAGAACTGTATGTAAGCTAAGTAAAATACGTACGGAAACAATGTAACATAAGTACGGAAAACACATCACAAACGTCACTAAAAATCACGTGACAAACGTCACTAACGTAACTTGCAAAACAAAACACCAGTCTCGAACACCGGTCTCCTGGTTGAGAGTCCTGTGTTTGTTGGATCCATCCATCTCCCAACCCGCTCGCCATTAGCGGGCTTTCACGCCTCTTATTCTACGTCACTAGCTCTGAGCGTAGCATATTTACACAGATGCATTTACGTTGCAGTCAGTACAGACTGCATGGCGTACAAATGACACGCAAAACGCAAGAAAGGCGTTCTTATTGCACGCTAAATGCCTTGCGCATTAGCGTGTCATTCCTACGACTTTTCATGCAAATGGGCTGGTGTAGGTGAACTACGGTGGCCGACACAAAAACGTGAAAACTCGAATGGCCCTATCTAGAGTTATTCACGTGACAGACGTCACTAAGGTAACTTGCAAAACAAAACACCGGTCTCCTAGTTGAGAGTCCTGTGTTTGTTGGACCCATCCATCTCCCAACCCGCTCGCCATTAGCGGGCTTTCACGCCTCTTATTCTACGTCACTAGCTCTGAGTGTAGCATATTTACACAGATGCATTTACATTGCAGTCAGTACAGACTGCATGGCGTACAAATGACATGCCAAACGCAAGAAAGACGTTCTTATTGCGCGCTAAATGCCTTGCGCATTATTGTGTTATCCATACGCCTTTTCGTGCAAACGGGCTGGTGTAGGTGAACTACGGTGGCCGACACGAAAACGTGAAAACTCGAATGGCCCTATCTAGAGCCAGTGTTTGGTTTGATCGTCCATTCTGGGCTACTGTAGAAACATGGCGGCCGGCTCCGTGAAGAGGACCCGCTCTGTATGTACAGTAGATATAAACGGCTCATTCTGTTTTTTTCTGTGATTTTCTTCAGCTTCACTCTTATTACCAGAGGCAGGACATGGTCCACTGATGAGGGAGATGTCATCGATGGCTATGTCTCCGGCCTCTCCCCCCACTGTAGCCTCCAGAATCATTTGGTGGACTTTCTGCGAGGTCACATGGCTCTGCACCAGCAGCCACTCATCCCCTTGATTTCCTGATTTTTGCCACACCTACAGGAAAGACAGGAGGCTGATTCACTCGTCACAATGAGGATGTGAGGAGGTTTTTGCAACACCGTGGTATGCAATGAAACTGTGCAGCTTGCACTCTATATACAATGCATTCATGTTATTGTGCAATCAGCATTTCACAACTGTGTGAAAAGCATAATAACAGAGAGAATACCCAGTGGGAGCAATCATAAATATTTCTCAATCAACCTCAGAGCCGTTTTTCTAACACTGTAGTAAAGGGAAGTAAAAAAAGTGTCCTTCTCTAACCTCTGTTATCTCTATGCTCATAAAAACATACAGCAAACCAAGAAAACTACTAATTTCATGCATGTTTTTACCAATGTTTTCTTCAAGGGATCTGCTGTTTGTAGAAGCATCCTCAAGGAGCCGGCAGTAGCTCCGAACATGTGGTACCAAAATGTGAAACAATATCCTTTTTCACCAGCAGGTGGCATCAGCAGAGACTTCAGTTGGGCCGTATTTCCCTTCACACTTGGTCGGGAACTCTTGATGTAAAGGTATTTCCCTGTGAAACAACACAAACAGTAGTTCTAAACTTTTCTGGCTTTTGACAACTTAACACAAAGAAATGCGTACTTGAAAAGAGTTATTTTAATTTGAACACAAAAGAAAAGATTAGAGAAAAGGCTTAAAAATAAAGCAAATTTGGGTGGTAGAATTTATTTTTTTCCTGTTTCTGAACCTGGTAATCATTTTATGACCCCTTAGATTAATCCTTTGACCCCTTGGGGAGCCCCTGCCCCCAGGTTGGGAACAACTTTATAATTAACAATTTAAAGTGAGACTTTTAAAAGTAGATACTGTATAACCTAATCTCCCACTCACAAATAAAAAGTTGAATTCATAGGAAATAGGGCTGTCAAAGTTAATGCGCTAATAATGCAAATTCGTTTCAACGCCACTACTTTCTTTAACGCATTAGTGCAACTTGCGATTTTTAGGTTGTAGCGGGCTCAGTTTTATAGCTAGAATGAAGATACTGTTATCATATGAACCTAGAAAACCTAAAGACTCCATTGGTACCAACCATGTCATACTAGGCTAAATAACGCTCCAAACTTGCGCTACATTTTGGCGAGGAAAACCTGGCATGGCCATTTTCAAAGGGGTCCCTTGACCTCTGACCTCAAGATATGTGAATGAAAATGGGTTCTATGGGTACCCACGAGTCTCCCCTTTACAGACATGCCCAATTTATGATAATCACATGCAGTGTGGGGCAAGTCATAGTCAAGACAGCACACTGACACACTGACAGCTGTTGTTGCCTGTTGGGCTTCAGTTTGCCATGTTATGATTTGAGCATATTTTTTATGCTAAACGCAGTACCTGTGAGGGTTTCTGGACAATATTTGTCGTCATTTTATGTTGGTAATTGATTTCCAATAATAAATATATCCATACATTTTCATAAAGCAGCATATTTGTCCACTCCCATGTTGATAAGAGTATTAAATCTCCCTTTAAGGTACATTTTGAACAGATAAAAAAATGTGTGAATAATTTGTGATTAATCACGATTAACTATTTTAATCGATTGATAGCCCTAATAAGAAATAAAATGCTCCACTGTTAAATACACTCAGGGGTTTTTACTACCAACTACTTACTTGGTCTGGGATGACCAGTATGACTGTGTAACTAAAATTATTGAGTCATTACATTATCAAATGTAATTCATAAGTGCACAACACTATTTATGTTATTTGTATAACTGCTTGTCTAAAGATAGTCTAGAATAAGAGTGACCTTTGCCGGTAGTGTGGTCTCCTGCAGGCCCGGTGTTGGGGGTCTCAGTGGGACCAGACCTGCTGAGCCAGTCCAACTCATCTTCAGCCCCCTGAACCCAAACACACAGACCATCTTCAAACGAACAGCCACAGGCAGACAGAGCTGAGGAGGGAAACATCATTTAAAAATTAGCCAACTTTCCTCCCCAATGCTGTCTCATGTAGACTTTTAAAAAAGTTTTGAAGCACACCACTACTCCTCATGTCCAATAAATTCACATGTAATGTTGATGGAAACCGTATTCACCTGGTGGTTGGTAGGACTTTTCACAGTTTATAAAAGAAATGTCATCCACAGCAACAATGTGACCTCCAGCAGCAGTGTCCGTCTGAGTCACTTTATTCAAGCTGCTGAACCAAACCTGAGAATAGAAATGATTACATTCATGTTTTTGAAGAATTAGTGTCCTCAACGACAAAGGAAACATTGCATTGCACTTCAAACGCCCTGCACATGGACATATTTTAGAAAATGCAACGCAGTTTCCAACATTTACACACCATCCTCACCCCATGCACACCCTACACTACACCACTGACACCACTGATATTCACATCCCATACTCTTTTTCTGTTTTGTTATCTACTTTATTTACCTATTTTCTTCTAAATAAATTGCTTTGTTTAACCTTTGAAAATTATGCATCTCGCTCGTTGCCATGGCCTTATGAGCCAGGCTGTGACCGCAATATATTAAAATACTGTACATTTGGATGTACACTTACTTCCCAGTTTATTAGGTACACCTAACTAAAACTAATGCAGTCTAATACAACAATCCTGCTATAAATCCTGTTTTACAGAGGTGGTGGATCAACTTTATGGTCACTTTATGCAGTTTGCAGTGCTCTTGAATTGCATTGCGTTGCACAGAGTGGTGTTTCTAATATCCAGTCTATCCCTATTGATATAAATGAGGTGGGAAAAGTTTTAGTTTTAGATATATGTACCTAATAATACTGTATTTCCATACATATTTATCAATATAGTACATACCAAAAACAATATAATAACAGGATTGTACCAGAGGTGTAGACTCGAGTCACAAATTTGATAACTATAGACTTGACTTGGAATTTAATATATTATTACTCTGTTGTTAAAATGGCATCACATTTGGTGAAGAGCACATTATGACTTGTTAAGAACTTGAAACTCAATGTTTAGGACGTGGTACTTGACTCAGGATTTGTCAGTCTTGACTAGGGACTTATCAGTCTTGATTTGGGACTTGACTAGAGACTTGTCAGTCTTGACTTGGGACTTGTCAGTCTTAACTTGGGACTTGACTTGGGACCTGCCTCTCTTGACTTGGGACTTGCCTGTCTTGACTTGGGACTTGCCTGCCTTGACTTGAGACTTGTCAGTCTATACTTGGGACTTGCCTGTCTGACTTGGGACTTGACAGTCTTGACTTGGGACCTGCCTGTCTTGACTTGGGACTTGACTTGGGACTTGTCAGTCTTGACTTGGGACTTGAGTGCAAGTCCGTTTATATTTTTTTCCGAAATAAGGTCCCATGGGGTCCACCGTACCCTTTACCTCACTATTGAATTGGATTGAGATGCGGTGATTGTGAAGGTCATATCCTAATTAAATGATTCGCATCATTTCCGTAGTCATAAAAACCATGCAGTGACCCCTCGTGCCCTTATGGAAGCTTCTTCATTCATTTAATAGTTTTTCTTTACTATCTCACTCGTCATTAGGATTCAAACTTAACCGTTCAACTGTTCGGTGGATACACGAGCACGTACCTTATAAGGCTGCTGGTGCAGGCCTAGAGGAAGATGCTCTGGCGTCCAATGGGAGACAGTGTTGTGACTGCGTGACCACAGGATTGCTTCACTCCCCTCAGCTTGCTGCATAAGCACTCTGAGTGACCCAGCACTCTCTGCACTGATGTGGAAGTGAAACCTGCGTTTAGGAAAGAAGGAAGGAAGAAGGGGAGAGTGTTGGATTGGGAAGAGAGTTGCGTGGTAGAAAGACGCGGGCGGTGGGGAGTATTGAGCAATTCATACTTTAAATATTCAACTCTGTATCAAAACAAATGTTTAACATGACATTAGGGATGATAATGAGAGAAATTAATGTCGTGTTTATCACTTACAGAATCTGGCAGTAGGGGGATGAAGGGGCGAGTGGGGGACTCTCGAGTCGGGCTTCACTCTGTGTGGACCCCTGACTGAAATTCACACTCATGTAGTAGCCTGAGAACAAGGGAAAACATTCTGAGTTGACTCTTAAACATGCTGACTCTAGTTCTGATGACTTCCAGGCCATGTTTCATCTGACATGTTATCCCGTGTATTCTGGCCCTGTGGGTCCATTAAAATCAATAAACTATTCAATCAGTCAATAAGCCATTAAAGTCACCTGTGTCTGTAGTGTGATCAGTGGGCGGCTCGGTGTTGTTACTGGCTTTCTGTCTCTGCCACCGGCTCTGTCCATCACTAGCGTCAGTCCATCGGCACTGGTCACTCTCAAATGTGCACCGACCTGAAAGTATAAAGCAATGCGTGAGTAATACAGCTGGAAAAAAGGTAGGTGAACATTAGTTCATGAATCACGTTTATGAAAAAAGTTTTTAAAAAAATCTGCTTTTCTGGCATTTTGTGCAACAGAGAAAAAGAAAAGTCTTTTGCTAATATGATGTAAGTATGAACTTTAAATAAATTGGTCTTGTGGTAGAGTAGGTTGACCTCTTGTTGAGTAAACCAGTACAATGATTTTTCTTTAAATGGGTCATGTCTAGAAGGTAACCAGCAAATAGGGGAAACTCTTGCGAGATGGTTAAGGTTAGGCATTTAGGGAATTTATCATACAAGTATTACATTTTTTTTTTCCTTTACCTCAGTGTAATGTAATGTATGGTGATGGATTTTCTGATATATGAGATGATGAATATGACATAAAATAACATGTTTGATATTTAGAAGCATGATATTAAAAGTATGGTTTTTAATTATTGTTTTTATGTACTTACTTGTGAATTGTTTGTGGATGTTTTTATCACGCTGGTGTTTTGGATGAACTACACCTGCCATCAAAGAGCTTGTTTGCCTATTGGTGTGCTTTATGTATAAATATGGGTATGGTTTTTCACTTTTTCAAACATATTGACCTGAGGAAGATCATGGAAACGTAGTCAATAAAAATATTGTGGCATAGAGTAGTGTGCAGGCGTTACCTTTTTCTTTAGTAAGGTTAGACACTGACCTCGAATAGTAAAGGTTAGGATAGGTCTTCGGGCAGTGAGTCCACCGAGAGTTTTTGCAAGTTTTTGTAGATCTCAGATCAGATTTCGCAATTTGTGGGTTACCTTCTAGATACGACCCTTTAAATGGTAATCATTTCTCTTATCTTCAAGGGGGACATATCATGCTCATTTCCAGGTTCATACTTGTATTTTGGGATTCTACTAGAACATGTTTACATGCTTTAATGTTCAAAAAACACATTATTTTTCTCATACTGTCTGTCTGAATATACCTGTATTCAACCTCTGTCTGAAATACTCCGTTTTAGCGTCTCTCTCTTTAAGCCCCCTACCTGAAAAAGTCCAGTCTGCTCTGATTGGCTTGCAAATATGGTGCCCCTTTGCAAAGGTAGTTTCCAAGCGGTGGGTGATATATTCTAATGAGCCTGCATGTGACATAGAAAGGGGAGCCAAATCTGAACGGCTTGTTGAATCACATGTTTCCTGATCTTATTTCACAGTTGGGGGTTGGTAGGGACTCCAGATACCCAAATGTATGTGAACAAGCACTGAAAAAGTGAGTTTTTCATGATATGTCCCCTTTAAAAGAATACTGCAAGATTTGGCCAAACACAGCTGTCATCACAACCTGCATATACCTTATATATGCAGAGTATTTTGTAGGGCTGTCAAAGTTACCATGATAACGCTAAACACAAATTTGTTTTAACGCCACTAATTTCTTTAACGCATTAACGTAATTGATTTTTTGGTGGTTGTAGCAGGCTCAGAAACTACAAATCCAAAGGAATCCATTGGTACCAACTATGTCATACTAGCTTGTCGGGAAGGAGGTTAAATAACGCTCAAAACTTAAGCTAAATTTTGGCGAGGAAAAACCATGGCCATGGCCATTTTCAAAGGGGTCCCTTGACCTCTGACCTCAAGATATGTGAATGAAAATGGGTTCTATGGGTACCCACGATCTCCCCTTTACAGACATGCCCACTTCATGATAATCACATGCAGTTTGGGGCAAGTCATAGTCAAGTCAGCACACTGACACACTCACAGCTGTTGTTGCCTGTTGGGCTTCAGTTTGCCATGTTATGATTTGAGCATACTTTTTATGCTAAATGCAGTACCTGTGAAGGTTTCTGGACAATATCTGTCATTGTTTTGTGTTGTTAAAGAGTATTAAGTATTTGACAAATCTCCTTTTAGGGCACATTTTGATCAGATAAAAAAATGTGAGATTAATTTGCGATTAAATATTTTAATCGTTTGACAACCCTAGTATTTTTGTTGTTGTTAGATTGACAAAACTGTTTGATACAGTTAATCAGGTTACCCGATATATAAAACATCAAGTTTTACAACAACAAGTCAAAAAGTATATGTAATTAAATGAAATAAAACCACACTTTTTGATCTTCCTAATCATTTTCTCATTATGCATTATATGTGTATAACTTCTCTCACAATCAGTGATCACATGACTAATTTTGTTTACATTCATCTTGACCCACATGCTCAGTTTATCTCTTTCTCCCCTACTTTAGAGAATCTACTAGCCTTCTAATGAATCTACCTGAGGAAAAATGTTATTGTAATTGTAAATCATTGTGTGCTGCTAACAAAATGGAAGAAGCATTTTTCAGTCAATGCAACATGCAGCTCACCGCAGCCATCTTCGTCCTCCCCCTGTGGGCAGTCCGGATGATAATCACACTGTAAAGCTGCCAGAATACACACTTCTTCAGCTGACCGCCAACAGAAAAACTCATGATCCTGCAACACCAAAGAAAGAGAAGTGCGGCTCTGGATTATTTTCACTTGTTTTATAGATTACTTTATGTCTCACAGAATTTACTTTGGCAGGCATGAGCTTATTATGTCTAGTAGTTTACCTGACAGGGGAGGGTTGGTGCAGTTGAGGCTGGAGAAGTGGGTGTGTTAGAGGATGTGGGTGGAGCAGAGGTCGGATCAGGCAGCTTGCTGTTGTCAGGATCAAATAAACACTCCCCGGAGAAAGAGATGTCGTCCAGTGCAACCAGCCCTCTACTACTATCACCTCGCTCATATCTGAAGACAATCTGAGAAGGAGACGATCATAAAAAACTACATTCGGACCTTGGTGCTGCTTTTTACTTCTGTTTTTATCAGTGATAAAACACGTAACATACAAAGTCTCAAAGTAAAGTCAAGGCCAAATTTGTGATACAGATTTTGTCCTGTTGTTCAGTTTTGTACCAAAAGCTAAAACTACTTTCTATAACTATCAAAGCCATTGATATTGATTAGGGCTGTCCTCAACCAAAGAAATTCTAAGTCGACTAATACTCATACGATTTTGTCGACTAATCGCAATAATTAGTTGGTTTAATCGACAGATCTGTAAATGAGTTTCTCCACAAAGAATCACACAAAAGCACCACTTTAAATCTTGTGTTTAACAGAGATGTGCTCATAAATTTTTTGGAAATATGTCATTCAGCATGAAAAAGCATAAATAATTACTTATCGACTATGGGCCAAGACCAAAATGACCGATTATTCGACTTATCGGGGGCAGCCCTCATATGGATGTATTTAAACATTAATTGCTTTTTTTGGCCAATTGGGGCCATTTGTTATCAAACAGTTGCTTATTTTCTAGGGCTGTCAATCGATAAAAATATGTTATCGCGACTAATCACATGATTGTCCATAGTTGCTCAAGGTTAGTCGCAAAATTGAGCGTAAGTTTGGAGTGTTATTTAACCTCCTTCACGACAAGCTTAGTATGACATGTTGGTACCAATGGATTCATTCATGTTTTTTTGTTTCATATGATGCTAGTATCTTCACTCTAATGCTTTAAAACTGAGCCCGCTACAACCTAAAAATCGCAAGTTGCGTTAATGCGTTAAAGAAATCAGTGGTCTTAAAAACGAAATTGCGTTAATGCGTTAACTTTGACAGCCCTATTATTTATACATCGAGCAGACATGAAGCAAGATTAGCATTCATTTGGAGTCGTGTTTATCGACATCTGACAAACCGAAATCCCATTTTCTCTCTCCTTGTAGCTTGGCTTTGGTCTCCACCAACACCTGAGGGAAATATCAGGCTCTACTTTGTTCACCAGCTAGTCGCTGACTGTGTCTGTCTGACGTTTGGTGCTGAGCAGGTAGTGTACAGCGGGTTTTTGGAGCTTTTTTGCTAAAAACATTTGCTGCAACTGAAAACAGCGCTGATGAGAGCAGTGAGAGTGAACCAAAACAGTGAAGTTATGGGCTGCAAAACAAATTAATTGTAATTATTTTGTGTCACAATGAGCAACACCTTTCACATTACATGCCCTCATTTGACCCACTGTTTTAAAAAATCTTCTTTTTATCTTTGCCTTCTCATTTGAGAGAGTTAACAACCTCATAAATGAGGCCTTTGGTTGAGTGAAGGTCTCATCTGTCATGTAATGAACCGTCTGTGTCCTCACTGACCTTGCTATTGACTGAGGAGGAGAACGTGACCTCTGCTCTCTGCCAGCTGTAGCTCTGTGAGTTTTCCCTGAGCCATAACACGGCGTCGTCACTACCAGACCGTAGCGTCCTAGACTGGGCCGTCAGTCTGGCTGAAGCATCACCCAGGCTGAAGTAGAAGAATCTCACCTACATGGAAACAATAAGAGCCATCACAGTGAAGGGGTGTACAGATAAGAAGGCCATGATGTGCTTTAAAAAAAAGAAATGAATCGATTGCTTTTATCTTTATAAGCTGAACAGTCTCATGAACTGTGATTAACCTGCACGAGTGGTTAATAATGTTCTGTAGATCAGAGATAAGCAAGAGATACAGTAGATCATAAAAGCAGCTGCACACACACACAGCAAGGTCCTACTGTAATCTACTCAGAAGCATTCAGAAGTTTTTACATGTGCTGTGTCAGATCAGTAAAGCAAAAAAATACAAAGTAATAAGTAATTGTAATAACTTTTGTGATCCCTTAACTTTTAATTTAGCACCATCATCAGGTATAAAATTTGAAATCCAATACTTATAAATACCTGTAAAACTAATGACAATCCCCTAAGCTTTAGCTGTACTTTGTGTTTGGTATAGTGGGTAACCTCCAGGTCTGAGAAGTGAAGCCAACGCTGAAGTGCCTTAAACTTGCATTCTTTCTAATAGCCAGCAGGGGGCGACTCCTCTGGTTGCAAAAGAAGTCTGATTGTATAGAAGTCTATGAGAAAATGAGCCTACTTCTCACTTCATTAATTACCTCAGTAAACATTGTAAACATGAGTTTATGGTCCCAATCGCTAGTTTAAAGTCTTCTTCAATATAGCATGATGTTCATTTAGTAAATTATGGTCCCATTTAGAGTCAAACAGACCATAAAGCAGGGTATGCTTTAGGGAGTGGCTTGTGATTGACAGGTCGCTCCCACGGCGTTGTCCGGTCTAGGAGTTGTCCATGTTTTTGTCTTACAACTTTAACCCTTTCACAGTGTGTTTTCAGTTCATGAAAGTTAATTATAACTGTTTGGTCGCCTAAAAATGTCTTATTCAGCGTTTGGTTATACTTCTCGTGTCACTTCTGGTTGCAAAAAAACAAGATGGTGACGGTCAAAATGCCGAACTCGAGGCTTCAAAACGGCAGTCCACAAACCAATGGGTGATGTCACGGTGACTACATACACTTCTTATATACAGTCTATGGTTTAGTGGTAATTAGCAAATGTTAGCATGCAGACACGCTAAACTAAGATGGTGAACATGATAAACATTACACCTGCTAATTAGCATGTTAGCATTCTTAGTTAGTCTTGTTACTAAATTACTTCTATGAAGTTTATTACTACACCTATATGCATTTTTGCCAGCCTGTCAAGATGCCACCCATGTTGACTTGTACACATTCAGTCATTTCGTTCGTAAGACGACTTCAAATTGTCATATGCTAGATGCACCTGTGTGTACTCACAGTGCAGTTGGAGCGGGGCAGTAAAGTTTTGGAGAGAATCTCGGACGTCTGGCCCTTCTCAGTCAGGTGAGTCCCAGGGATGACATAATGACCTGTATAATGAAATAAGAAAATACAATGCATTACTGATTATAGAACAAAATTAATTAAAGGACATTAACCATCTAGCGAGCTATTCAGAGAATCATGAATATTATCTCAATGCCAAGCAGCTCAGAGAGTCTAATACCTGCAGCAGAGTTTAGGGTGTGATCCCTCGGAGGCCCGTGTTTGGGCCAGACATGCTGTCCTGTGTGATGCGTCCACTCAGCTCCAGCTGTGTCCACATCACTTCCCGCCCAGGAACACAGGCCTTGTTCAAAGCTGCAGCGCTCCACAACACCTTGTCCTTCTGCATTGTTATTATCATCAGGTAAAAAGGGAGCAAGAGGTAGACAAGTTATAAACTGCTATTCAAAGACATCAACCTGTGAATGTGTAGGGCTGCAACTAACTGTTGTTTTCATTATTGATTAATCTGCTGATTATTTTCACGATTAATTGATTGATTAATCAGTTGGTCTATAAAACATAAGAAAACAGTGAAAAATGCCCATCACACTATGACCGAAGTTGACATCTTTAAAAGTCTTGTTATGTCCGACCAACAGTCCAAAACCCAAAGATATTCAATTTACTCTAATGTAAGAGAAGGAAAAGCAAAAGAGAAAAATTACTAGAACCATTATAAAAACAGATTCCAATTGATTTTCTGTCCATCAATTAATAGGACTATTAGCCCCCCCCCCTCTCCCGCCTCCTAATTATTCATTTATTAATTTTTTGTACCTACATTGGCCGTAATATGCCGTCGTGTTAATGCTTATGTTTAAATATAGATTACTCTTACCCAATATCAAAATGTTTTAACGGAAATTATGAAACAATGTTCAGGACAAGGGGAAGTACACAGGGAGTGCCTGTATGACTTTATGTACTGGTATATGAATGTACCAGTGCATTCAGTATTTCAAACATATTTAATCATTCAACATGTGTGATATCTCACCACAGTTGTTCTCATCGGACCTGTCCCCACAGTCATCACTGAAGTCACAGACTTGGCTGTGCTCCACACACACACTGTTGTTGCACGTGAACATATTCTCTGGACACGAGGGCTGGGGCTCTGAGAATAAAACAAAAAATATTTCAGCTTGAAAAAAGGGGCCTGCTGAAATAAACTGAGTGTGCAGGTAGAGCAGGTAGCCTACCAAGCAGGGTGCAGTTGGTGAAATCTATGTCATCAATGGCGATGTGTCCCGGCCTGTTGAAGGTCCTGGAGGCTTCAAACAGGATGGTGAAGTCCTGAGGGATTCGACCAACCGTTACCTCACCGTGATGCCACAAATCGTTATGGTTACCAGATAGCCACCACAGTGCGGTGATCCTGGAGTCCTCCTCTATCAGCACATTCAGCTCCTCTGCGTCTGTAACAATGTACAGAGTAAAAGACTTCATGAAGACTCACATATGAAGAGAGCAAGAACACGTGATTTTAATGTCGGCACACACACACTTGCACAACCTACCCTCTCCATACATGTTGTAGTAGAAGTGTAGTGTGCAGGTGGCGCTGGCCTGTTTCATGGTGGGACTCTGCACGGCAGCAGGGCTCATTTGATCTCCTCGGTCAGGCTCCACAGCCATGTACCAACCTGGAATAAACAGATAAGAACCCAAAGCTTTACCCTTTATTCTGTCTATACACAGACAGCAGTGTAAAACTATGGCAGAAGAAATAATGAAGCAATTTGACAGAGTGGAAACGTGGTGGCAGGAGGTTTTAGCAAGACTGTGGAGAATTGATAACGTGACCCGCCAGATGGTTTGTTACACAGAACCATCTGAGAAGCCGTCATTGGAAGCAGTTTGGAAAAGGGCAGGCACTTTCAAACAAACTTGGCAGGTGATTGGATGACCAATCAGAATTGAGTACTCAACAAAGCTGTGTAATACACTTCCTTAATTTTCAGTTTAAATTGAACTTAATATGCAATGCAGGCAGTGACAAGATGTTTTGATGCTGTTTGTCTTCTTCTGTGGGACTGATTATGTATTTTTGACAGGGAGGCGTTGATTTCCCCTTTTTTGATACCAGTTTCAGAGGTTTAGGCAGTATAGAGACATATGGTGGTGCTAAATTAAAATTTGCATTATGTTTTTAGGTGTAATAACAGTTGACCAAACAGCATAATTCAGTAATAAATCACAAAAGTGTTGAGTTCATGTTTAGCATAAACATTAAAATCAAGGAATCCAAGCCAGAGCAAAACAAGGATGTGGATGTAGAAACTGTGGCTAAAACTACAGCCAACACTGCTACCACACATATATAAAAAGGGGAAATGTATTCAGCTTATTCAGCATATATTCAGCTTCTTTTACCCTTGTAACAAACTTCTCATTATAATACCCCAAACATATTTTTATGATCAGAAACGTATGATCAAAAATGGCTAAAAGATGTTTCTGCTTCCATCTTTGGGGGGTTGTAACTACAGTGTATGAAGGGTAATTTGGTAATTCTATGAATGGAAGTCCAGACTTGTACACAGATTATGTTTGCTTTTGTATTGATTTGATTCCAGTGGAGCATCAACAATTATTTTGGTAACCTCTTTGCTCTGACTTTTATTGCTGTCAGTGGCCTCAAGACTTGATCCAGATGTGGATAACCTAAAGGCAGTATAAGAGGAGTTAGTGTAGTGGGTGTGTGGCCTCACCCAGTTCAGTGCCCTCTGTATTGTCCACAGAGGGTCCAGTGTTCCCAGTACCATTCCTTCCTCTCATCCACTGACACTGGCCAACACTGATGTCCTCCCAGCCACATGTGCCATTTTCAAATGAGCAACCCACAAATCCCAAAATTGTTTCGTTTACTATAAGAAAAAGAAAACAGTTTCATTTATTGTTTTTATTTAATTAGCATCAAACTAGAGCTGTCAAAGTTAAAGCCATAATAACGTGTTAGCACAAATTTGTTTTAACGGCAGTCATTTCTTTAACGCATTAACGCGACTTTGAGGTTGTAGCAGGCTCAGTTTTAAATCTAGCGTGAAGATACTGTTATAATATGAAACTAGAAAAAACTAAGAAATCCATTGGTACCAACCATGTCATACTAGCTTGTCAAGAAGGAGGTTAAATAATGCTCTGAACTTACGCTAAATTTTGGGGAGGAAAAACTGGGGTCCCTTGACCTCTGACCTCAAGATATGTGAATGAAAATGGGTTCTATGGGTACCCACGAGTCTCCCCCTTACAGACATGCCCACTTTATGATAATAACATGCAGTTTGGGGCAAGTCATAGTCAAGTCAGCACACTGACACACTGACAGCTGTTGTTGCCTGTTGGGCTTGAGTTTGCCATGTTATTATATGAGCATATTTTTTATGCTAAATGCAGTACCTGTGAGGGTTTCTGGACATTTGTCATTGTTCTGTGTTGGTAATTGATTTCCAATAATAAATATATACATACATTTGCATAAAGCAGCATATTTGTTCACTCCCATGTTGATAAGAGTATTAAATACTTGAAAATCTCTCTTTAAGGTACATTTTGAATAGATAAAAAATGTGTGATTAACTTGCGATTAATCACACTTAACTATGAACAATCACAGGATTAATCGCGATTAAATATTTAAATCGATTGACAGCCCTACATCAAACACATTTCAGTAACAAACTATAAAAATAAAAACAAAACATTATCAGTACCTTGACAACGGCCTGGTGTGACACTGACGTCATCGATGGCAATGAATCCTCTGCTGTTAGTCTCTGCTTCGATCAGCAGCTGAGCATGTTGAGGGAATCAGTGAATATCATTGATAAAATATCCATTCTTTCTCTTATTATTATTATTATTTCTACCACTGAGCCCCTTTATGATTACCTGGAAAGGTTTGCTCGTCTCTACAGACTGAGAGAAGCTGGTCCAGCCGCGACCGCTGCTGTTACTGCTGAACATCAGATCCTCCTCTGATGACCCAGAACGCATCAACACCTTCAACGTCCCCGAGTCACTGAAACAACAGACAAATGTCATGTTTTTATGTGATATGTGAACAGCTTCAGTCAAGTTAGTTTAACCAAAAGGTATCTATTTAGTACCTTTACAAAATACTTTGTAGTTCTATCAGTACTAAAAAAGGGAAATCATGGAAATTATTGTAAACAGACGCTAATTTATACATTTTAGCTATTTTTTTTTTAGCTCATTTTGTCTTAACATTCTCTAAACTGTAAGTGCAATTGTCACAACTGTTTGATGGGACATCACAACTCTACTGCATGTTTGCAAAAGGTAGTAACTCACCCAAACCACTTCATTCACGCTTCAAAACCTGAGATTTTAGATTTCAGCAGTAGGTAAATGTTTACTGGGAAAAGTCAATACTGTACCCTGAAAAGGGATATGCACATTTGTGTGTATACAGTAAAATGTGTATATAACCACCAGTACTTGTATATGTGTGTAGCAATGTGTTACATGCAGTGGTGTACTGGAGGGTATACGCAGGTGAATGGGGTATAACCACCTCTTTTTCTGGCGATGTCACAGTATACGCACCTATCAGCCAAAAGGCCTTTGGAATATATAGGAGAGTACACCCAGTTCCTCCTCGGTAACCTACTACGCATCTACCTAGGAGTACACCCACCTCATCAATGACCACTACACAACCAGTTAGATGTACTGCAAACACAAAATTCACCTTTGATCTTTCATGTAAAGTCATATACAGTGAACCATTCACACACACATTCATACACTGATGGCAGAGGCTGCCATGCAAGGTGCCAACCTGTCCATCAGGATCTAATCTAAATACTCATTCACACACTGATGGCCTAGCCTTCAGGAGCAATTTAGGGTTCAGGATCTTGCCCCACTTCAACATGTTGACTGGAGGAGCCGGGGATCGAACCGCCGATCTTCCGATCGGTGAACGACCCGCTCTACCTCTCAGCCACAGCCGCCCCATATGTATAAACAAGTAGCAATGAGGATGAAATATTAAAAAGCCTCTATTATAGTGGCAAAACCATTAAAAAGCCAACATGTTTCGACCACTGTAGGTCTTCGCCAGGAACAAATGCCCTTGAGAAGACCTACAGTGGTCGAAACCTGTTGGCTTTTTAATGTTTTTTCCACTATAATAAAGGCTTTTTTATATTTCCTTCCTCGTTGCTACTTGTTCTAATATTTTGGAGTGCCTGGGTTGCCTTCATGTAGACAATTGTACTCACTCTACTGCACACATGCCAAAACACAAATTTGTTTGAATGAAATCGAAATCTGTTGTGAACAACAAACTAATTGTTCAGACATTTGAACTTATTGTTCTGAAAAAATGTATTCTCATTCAAGAATTGA
This sequence comes from Sebastolobus alascanus, assembly GCA_916701645.2. Taxonomy (NCBI): domain Eukaryota; kingdom Metazoa; phylum Chordata; class Actinopteri; order Perciformes; family Sebastidae; genus Sebastolobus; species Sebastolobus alascanus. Next base: position 1,053,897 of record CAKAOJ020000207.1, on the reverse strand, counting down.
GCCAAAGCGAATGAAAAAAACAAACTATTCTTTGTTTCATTTGGGCTACTTTGCCTTAATATATTCTACATGGATCCTATTTTCAGGTTGTTGATGAGTTGACAACTCACACACAGATCTGTGTAAAGAGTGAACTCTCACACAGAGTATTCTTAGTCTTGCACAAAGTGGAGGAGGCAGGTGATTCATGTCTAAATGACATTTGTGCACACTTTATGAGGAAGTCAAAGAGGAAAATAAACAGGATAAAGTGCATCCTCCGCATTGTCACATACTGTATGGTGTGAAAAGGATGGTGGTTTGTCATTTTTTTTGCTGACCTGCTGTCCATATGGTACCATAAGGTGAGACAGGAGGTGGTGTCTCTCAGTTGGATCCATTCTGACAACACCTGCGCTACGCTGCTGTGGTTCTGGTGCAGCGATGAGCTCAACAAGAACCAACCTGAATGCAAAAATACGAATAAAAATAACATAAGAATAGAGCAAAAATAGATTTTTTTTCAAACCTCTGCAATACTTGCTTATTGCATCGTCAATCATTTAAATGTGTAAACTCGATGCACACGTGTCTTATTTTCAGTGCAAACTATCAGCTGTGAATGCTTCTCAGTGCTGCTAATATTAGCTGTTTGAACTATTCAAACTGTGAGTGCAGCAGGATCATTGTTAGTTAGAGAAAGACGATCATTTCTAATGATTTCGAAGCCTTTTCAGTTTTAAGTTTATTTTGTAGAACCGACATAAGGAAATTGTTTGTGGGGCAGGAAGGAGGTAATGTCAGCAACAGGACATAAGTCAGGGGTAAAAAGAGAAGTCAATAAAAAACACTGTGTCAGATAAACAGCAGCTGCGGTGGCTCATATTAATCATAGATTGCAACAGTTATTGTCAGTTATTGAGCTTATAAGTCAGCTAACTTTATATTTAATCATTTCCTGAGGCTTGCATATTTTCAAATGTTGCTACATTTACTCCTGAGATTTAGTTAAATTGATATTAAGACTATTTCGTTATTTTGTTTGTCTTGAAAGTAGCAATAATAACGCGTTAACACAAATTTGTTTTAATGCCACTAATTTTTTTTAGCGTTAACACAATCAATCTTCCGGAGGTTGTAGCGGGCTCAGTTTTGAAGCTAGAGTGAAGATACTGGCATCAAACTAGAAAACCTAAGGACTCCATTGGTATCGACCATGTCATACTAGCTTGTAAAGAAGAGGACTAAATAACGCTCATGGCGATTTTTAAAAGGGGACCTCTGACCTCAAGATATGTGAATGAAAATGGGTTCTATGGGTACCCACGAGTCTCCCCTTTAGAGACATGCCCACTTTATGATAATCACATGCAGTTTGGGGCAAGTCATAGTCAAGTCAGCACATTGACACACTGACAGCTGTTGTTCCCTGTTGGGCTGCAGTTTGCCATGTTATGATTTGAGCATATTATTTATGCTAAATGCAGTACCTGTGAGGGTTTCTGGACAATATCTGTCATAGTTTTGTGTTGTTAATTGATTTCCAATAATAAATATAAAAATACATTTGCATAAAGCAAGCATATTTGTCGACTCCCATGTTGATAAGACAAATCTCACTTTAAGGTACATTTAGAACAGATAAAAAATGTGTGATTAATTTGTGATTAATCGCGATTAATCATGATTAAATATTTAAATTGATTGACAGCCCTCCTTGAAAGATCATTTTACTGGGGCTCAGTAATGTATACTGGGAATATTCTCCCCTATTAGTGGGATATCTCGGTGAGGCTGCGATTTCTACTTCACTTGCATGTTTATTTTATTATATTGAGGTACATCAAAAGGTCGTACCCTCTGGGGTCTGAGTGGTGTGGTCTGTCGGTGGACCCTGGAAGACTCCACTAGCCAGCACCCAGTCATGTCCATCCTCTTTGGGGATGTTGACCCAGGTGCACCGTCCGGACTCAAAGTCACAGCTGCCTGGAGGACTGCAGGCCCCGTCCCTCACGGAAATATCATCTAGCTTCACTGTAGAGTTGGTGCCTGGCACATTGTCTGACTTAAACATCACCTGGTGAGGGACATGAACTGTTTTAGGAGGCAGACTTACATGAATGAGTGAAAAATAAAATACAGTTTAATGACTCACTGTGAAAGAGTTTGATTGGCATATAGTCAGAGGAAAGGGATCACTGTAAAAAACGGCTTACGTGGAAGTTTGCAGGGGAGGACACAGTGACCTCTGCCACCTCCCAGCCTGAAGAGGGCACTCCAGATCGCTGCCAAAGTGCCTCACCCGGCTCCCCGCTCCGCAGCACATGCACGCCAAGGATGTTAGAAGGCCCTGCGGGTATCCAGTACCTGAACAAATACAGTAGATACACAAACATTAACATCTGCATCAGACAACAGTGTGTGAATGTGTGTGAGGCAGCACAGGACTCACCAGAAGCGCACACATATCTCTTTAGATGCGGTGAACTCAGGTGTGAGCAGCTGAGCTTCTTCAGTCTGTGTAGAGTTTGAGGTCATCACAGTCATGTAGAAACCTACAACAAAGAGAGAATTAGAGCCGTTTAAAACCAAACAACCAGTTACAGCATGACTGATGTTTTACATAATTTAGCTCACTGTAGATTCTGCTTTAATTGTGATATTTACATTCTTTCCCCCCTCACCTCAACAGTTTCAAAGTTACAGTAGACGTATGAATCGAATTGCTACAAGGGAACTGTTAACAGAACGTACAAGGAAAATGTGTTAAATGTGCAAAGACTAAGAGTCTACAGCCATGTTAGCTTCTCAGTTGTACTAAGGTCAGCATGCTAGCATGCTCACAATGACAATACTAACATGGTGACGTTGAGCAGGTACAATGATTACCATGTTAATGATCTTAGTTTAGCGTCTTAGCGTTTCCTAAATGAGCACTAAACACAAAGTACAGCTGAGGCTGATGGGAATGTCATTAGTTTTGTAGGTATTTGGAATATATTATATATAAGAAGTGGGCGTAGTCACCGTGACGTCACCCATTGGCTTGTGGACAACGGTTTCGGTTTGAAGCCTCGAGTTCGGCATTTTGGCCGTCGCCATCTTGGTTTTTGAAACCAGAAGTGACACGAGAGGGTGGAGCTAAGTACAACCGAATGCTGAATAAGACATTTTTAGGCGACCTAAATGATACAATTAACTTTTATGAACTGAAAACACACTGTGAAAGGGTTAAAGTTGTAAGACGAAAACACAGACAACTCCCAGACCGGACAACGCCTTGATAGCGACCTGTCAATCACCAGGTAGCTCTGCCCTAAAACATAGCCTGCTTTATGGTCTAAATGGGACCATAATTTACTAAATGAACATCATGCTGTATTGAAGAAGACTTGAAACTAGCGATTGAGACCATAAACTCATGTTTACAATGTTTGCTTAGGTAATAAATCAAGTGAGAAGTAGGGTAATTTTCTCATAGACTTCTATACAATCAGACTTCTTTTTGCAACCAGAGGAGTCGCCCCCTGCTGGCTGTTAGAAAGAATGCAAGTTTAAGGCACTTCTGCATTGGCTTCACTTTTCAGACCCGGAGGTTACCCACCGGTCATAAACCAAAGTAATGAACAAATTAAATGTTTGACCAGATGGTGGCGCTATATGAAAAATAAGAGGATCATCAAATGTCTGTGAGATTGATTCTCTGGAAATCATGAATATCTGTACAAAATTTCAAGGCAATCCACCCAATAGTTGTCGAGACATTTCACTTTGGATGAGTGGTGGACGTGACCCAACAACAATGTCATCTTAGAGTCACGGTGCTAACGAGGCTAAAAATCCAGTTATGCTTTATAAAGCTATGGCCAGTAGTGTTCTCTAAAAATATTTTTTTGTTATATTTGTTGAAATTCTCATTACATCCTGACAGCAATAAATAAATCAAATGCTCTGACAAAAAACGAAAATCGGTATCTGTGGCTGTCGCAAGACTGTAATAAACCCGTCCCAGCCAATCATTTCATTTGACCTGAATGTAATGACTGGATGGCCTACCTACCTGCTTGTCTACCTGCCTGCCTGTCTGTGCACTCATTGCGCGTCACCAGAGTCTTCCACAAACTGCTAGTTTTACAGCTGTGAGTACTAACAATAGCCATGTTCATTGTTCATCATACGTTCATAATGATAATTTTGGAGGAGTGGCTTTGGAGGGAGGCCTGAACGGATGGACTGTCAGTGTTGCTGACTTGGCGACTTTCTCTCTAGAGTTATTGACTTTCGGAGCTAGTGCTGCTAGCTACAGTACTTTCATTGGAAAAGAGTTGGTAACACTGGGCTGAGTTTTTCGGTTGGATAATTTTTTAAATCTAGCGTACTCTTGCTAGTTTCTCAAGATTACTGATCCTAGCTATAGGTTTCAGCACACTGCATACTCTAAAACAGTGGTTTTCAAAGAAGCAGATCATTCAAAGAGTAATGTTCCCTTCCCAGATTGTTTCACTACAATCATTTTTAGAGACCTGAAGAGGTAAAACTGTCAGGCATTTCACAATAAAGTAGCACAAGTTATAAAACGTAGCAGAAATAGTTTTTTTCCTGTTAGAGTAATCATCTTGCAACCCCTCATATTTTTTACTGTAACCAAACGTGTGGGATCCTGGTCCCCAGGTTGGGAACTACTGCTCAAACACATAACTTCTGACTTCCTATTGATTCACTTCACATTATAACCTGCGTGCGACCACGACTGCTCTGCTCTTTAAATCACATCATCTCAGCATGAAGACAGTTTTCTACTCACCATTTTCCGTTCCACAGGTGTGATCCACCTGATGTTTTGTGCCTTTTATGCGACCCCATTGACCTTTATGATTGACAGCGTTCCTAAAGCCACACCAGCTCGAATCAAACCCACACACATCTGAAATGGTGTAAAAACAGGGCAAAAAATTGTAATAATCTCTGAATGTCTTGACTTCCTGTGAACATCAAGCGATGGTGGTCGGTGTTTACGTACTCTGATCACTGCAGGCCCCCTCCCTCACTGTAATGTCATCAATGGCAATGAATCCTTGACTGTTGATGTTTCTACGGCCAGCGAACATCACCTGTGGACGAACAGCATTTAATAGAAAACAGACAATGTGGGGGTTTTTATATTAAATGGAAAACTGTTGGTGTGTGTGCATATTTGTGTTTCTGTAAAAATGTTTCTTGTTTCTGTATTCTGTCTTGATGAAAATAATGGGGATCATAATAAATAAAATGATATAAAAGAAATGCGTGTGCAGATTTGAGCCCTACCGATAAATAGGCCAATGTTACATTATTGCATATATATTGGTATCATCATATATCAATAGATAAGCATTTCTGCACAAATTGCAGTGCAGAAATGCCAAAGATATATTTGAGATAGTTTAAAAACAGTGATGCCATTACATTGTTTGAGAACTGACAAGTTTATTTTTCAACTGTAAAAGGTCCTGCTTAGTATATATAATCTCACAATTCATTTAAAAACAAATGTAAGGTTTCCTTATGTTTGTTCATGTTATGTGTTTATGTCTGATATATCGTTATCTGATTTTTTAAACTCAAAAATATCGACATCAGCCTAAAAAACATCCAGCATTGGTTGGTCTTTAGTGCAAATATGAATATGCGGTTGAGTTCAATTTTACCCGTGTTGTATTGTTGATGCTGACGGTTACTTGTGCGTTATTCCACTCTGGATTCTGGGTCCCTCGGCGAGCCCAGACTAACAGTTCAGAGGATTTCTAGAACAGAGCAGGGCATTAGAGCTTAGAAGTAGTGACACCTGTAACAGAAGGTTTGAAGAAGTACTAACTAGGATACATACGGTCTGAACCAGCAGGTCCAGGGTGGATACTGAAGGCCCGTGCATGGAATACCAGAATCCAACACAGATATGTGATGTAACATCGATGACGGGAACAGAGACGACTGCTCTCTCCCCGTCCTTAGATCCAGATCCATTCAACAGCAAGAAGAAACCTTGGAGGACAAAAAGAAACACAGAGAGGGCTGTGAGGCAAGACACTGAATACAGCACGGCACTAGGTCAGAGTTATTTTAATCATTAACAAGGCAGTGCTGCAATTCAACCCATTAGTTATTTAATAAAACACACACTGAGATCTATAGTATGCATTCATGCATCCAGTACATCCATGTCTGTCCAAAATGTCATCACTTCATCCTCTTAGACATTTGTGAAATTGTCATAATTAGCACATGAATTCTTGAGTTATGGCAAAGATGCTCCTTAACAAAGATGACGTATTATAAGCTCCGCCAATGGTTTGAAATGGTATACACTTCCTGTCTCCTAAGTGGGCGTGGTCATGGCGTATTCGCCCCCCTTCCCATCTCCCCACCTCGTTTGGAAGTGTTGTGAACGTGACAAAGATACAGGAAACAGTGCGCTGTCTCCTTTCTGAACTGTCTCTGCTTATGACCAAAAACATGTTTTGTGAGGTCACAGTGACCTTTGACCAACAAAATCTAATCAGTTCATCCTTTAGTCCAAAAAGGAGAAAGAAATTCCCACCAGGCGTTCCTGAGATATTATGTTCATGAGAATGGGACGGACGAAAAACATAATGCTGTCGCCGGCGCAGAAGCATAAAAATGATAAAAAAGACGAAGATATTCAATTTACAATGATATAAAACAGAGAAAAGAAAAAAAAATCCTCACATTTGAGGAGGTGGAATCAGCACTTTCCCCCCCCCCCATTTTTTCTTGAAAAATGACTGAAACAGTTAATCAGTTACCAAAATTATTGTTGATTAATGTTCTGGTGATGTTACTGGATCTACAGTAACAATGTACAGTATTTACCTTGGACAAAAACACTGTGTTGATTAGTACATACAGATGTCTTTCCAGGTCAGGTTCCTTACTAGGCCTCTATTCTAGGTTTATTTACAGCGTTAAAGAGGACCTTTTATGCTTATTTTCAGGTGCATACTTGTATTTTGGGTGTCTACTATAATATGTTTTACTAACTCCCTTTGGCGTGGACTTTGGGCTTTGTAACTTTGCAGACCTTTTATATGCACAAAAAACTACATAACACACTAAAAGAAAGGGAAAAAGCACAAAAGCATAACATGTCCTCTTTAATCAAATACTCTGAGTGTTGCTGCTGATGTTATCGTCAACAGTCAATACCTTGATTGTTTCCAACGGTATGATCATACTGAGGTCCATCCCAGGGCTGGTCCACTTGAAGTCCACTACTGAGAGTCCAGTTCAAGTCATCACTGACCTCCTGGACCCAACTACAAAGACCTGTTTTACAAGATAGCATTTTAAATGTTAAAGTACTTTATTTGTAACACATGTAATGGGATAAATAGACAATAGAATATTTACTTAAAAGTATGCAAACACGAAACAATTGAGAGATACAGTTCACATTAACAGATGCAGTATTAAAAGAACAGTGTGTAGCATTTAGGGGGATCTATTGGCAAAAATGGAATATAATATTAAAAAGTATGTTTCTTTAGTGTATAATCACCTGAAAATAAGAACCGTTGTGTTTTCATCACCTGAGAATGAGACATTTATATCTACACACAGAGTCGTCCGCCATGTTTCTACAGTGGCCCAGAATGGACAAACCAAACACTGGCTTTAGAGAGGGCCACTGTAGTTCTCCTACACGCTTGGCACACTGGAGGAGTTTAAGCTAGGTGCAATCTGCAACCTCACCACTAGATGCTGCCGGATCCTACACACTGCACCTTTAAGTAATTTATGGAATCTGAATTAGGCAACTGTAGCTAAAAAATCTAACAACTTCCATTTGTCTATTCAGTTATTGAGTGACTCAAATGTTGACCATGATACGACGATATGAGAAGATTCACGGTCTCCGGAGTCACCTTGTTCAAAAGTGCAGTCCATGGCGGAGGCAGGAGCGGTGGTGGTAGTGGTGGCGGGGTTTGGAGTTGTGGTTTGGAAGATGTCATCACAAAACCTGCCCCTGATGATGTGGACGTCATCCAGGGCAAAGCTTCCGCACGTTGAGCCGGAGCAATTGGCTTGTAAAATAATCTGTGATGAAGGAGGGTTCATTCAGAAATGTGCACTGATTTATTTTTTTTCTCAATAAACTTTATCAGGATCTATTATGAAATGATTAATTTCGCCTTACCTGGTGAGGCGCTGATGCATTGTAATCCACCCTGTCTTGGATCCACGTGCGATTCATAAATCCATTCGTAGTCCACACAGGACGCAGTCCAGCAGTCTCATTCACAAACACTGTCAGTGTTATGGACGAGGGGCCTGGAAGCACCAAAGTTCATCATCAAAAGACCAAAATATGCGTTTAGTGACGGGTTTAGAGAATGTATCTTCTCCTCGGTGATTCAATCAGACACAAGGATGAGGATTAATAATTTATGTTGGACAATTAGATCTGTAATGAGGCCTTCACATCAGACATCAGAGCACCATTACAAAAACAGAAGCCCTCTCAATGATAAGACCTCATACCGGTATTTATAACATTTTGTAGGCCCTTTTTGCATGTGTATATGTACTGTGCTGTGTGTAATATGTGCTGTAGTAAAGTAAATAGCAATATAGCTTCCCTGGTTCTCACACCCCAGTAAGCATTAAACCCTTAACATACAATTTCCTACTTTTTGTCTCCTTTAGTAGCTTTGAAGTTGGGAAAATCATTTTATTCCACGCTGTCTGCAAGTACAATACATATGATGTTTACACCGAGTTAAATATACAAATGTAAGACTCTAAACTACTTATTTATTTATTGGAACATTAGGACATACTCTACTGCAATCATCACTGATATCTCTTTTAGGGTTTTCAAAATGAATTTTCTTTTCCAATAAACTCCATATGTCATATTTATTGCTGTTACTTACTATTTATTTTGACCTTGAAATGCTTGATTATTCTTTTCATATATAATCCACTATACGTGTGTCTGTATGTTTTGTAACCTATTTGTTTTACGTTCTTTGTGGTGCTGCTATCTAGACACTCCTGTAAAATATTTTAATTTGGAGATTTGCAAGTTAAAACGTCAAGACATCTAAGTTAAAACAAAATGTGTCTGAAAAAGAGAACTTTTTGGTGTCTAGGTTATAGTTTTAAAAGCATTTACAGTAAATTACCAACCACCAAATATAACTTTACAGTGTATGTCAAATAGATGTCAAAAACATTGACTCCTCCAACAAAATTTAAACAAGCTTTTAACAATGGTGAACTTCAAATTACCAAATCAATGCTTACTGACACAGTAGAAAAGGCTGTACTAACCAGGCGATAACCACCCTTTGGCGTAGTGCCAGATCTCCAGGCATGCTCGGTCTACTGCCTCCATCGTCTCACTCTCCAGTCGTGCTATTTCTTCTCTGTTATCAGAGGGCGCAAAGAATGCAAAGTGACCTGTAGAAAGAAAAAAACAACATAAAATATCCAGGAGAATAATTTTCCAACAGTGTCCTGCATGTGCAGACAGTTTGCATAATGTCAGATTCACATTATGGTTATATTCAGTCACCTTAAGTCTGAGCGGCTCCATTAATCACAAGGTTAGGAGTGTCTTACTCAGTCGCTTACCCCACTTATAGATTCCCAGGTGGTCTATACATTTAAAGTATTTAAAGGGGACATATTATGCTAATTTTCAGGTTCATACTTGTATTTTGGGTATCTACTAGAACATGTTTACATGTTTTAAAGGTGCTAAATGCGAGATTGGGAGCATTTCTATTGCCTCCACAAGGCTCTCATCATGGCGTCGGCTGAGGCGGCGGCTCGTAGCTAACGGTGCTAACAGCACTAACAGTGAAAACATAGGCAACACTGCTGACAGAGCTAACAGTGTTAACCAGGGGGGAACCGGAGGGTGGGTGCTACACTTCCATGACTTCATTCTCTGCTCAGGTAGACATTACTCCACTATATCTTTACATAGCATAAATAGTACATAATAATACATAATAATAAGAAATAACAGTTGTTTGATGCTATGTTAATGCTATGGATATTGTATAGAGCACCTTTAATCTTCAAAAAACACATTCTTTTTCTCATACTGTCTGTCTGAATATACCTATATTCACCCTCTGTCTGAAGCGCTCCGTTTCAGCGCCTCTCTCTTTAAGCTTAAAGTGTGTAATGTGTGTGGTGTCTTACCCAAAGCAGAATTTGTGGAGTGATCCCTTTCTGGAATAAGTTGTACATTACTGCCACCTGAGAGCCAGTCCCAGTCCACTCTGGACTCTGCTGGAGGATTGTTCACCCAACCACAGAGGTCCATTTCAAAGTCACAAAATCCTGCAAGGAATAACACAGATAGACATAAAGTATTCAACCACACATACAATTAGAACAACCCCCACCAAACACATTTACACTAATTTTCATCTTTCATCCATTTTCTTTTTTAACTTTAAAGTTAAAGTGGCACAATGTGGTTCTGTATCGATTAAAAGGCTGCAAGAGAGAGCGAGAGAGTCACCGGCGACACATTTACTCAGTGATCAAAGTACACACGTTGCTGTTGTATCTCAAAAGCTGAATGCGTTCGAAGTAGTCGTCAGTCAGAAGGTTTCTCTGCGAGGTGACCAGGTTGCATTTCTGACCGAAGAGACGCTGGACGGGCGCCGTGGACGGCAGAGTAGTGTTGTATTTTAGGAAAAGCTGCTTCATTCTGGGGAAGTCCTGAAGGCACTCTAGGCTCTTCCCCGTTCCTTCCACGTACATGCGGATCTCCTCCATCACTCCCCGTTGCTAAATCTGAATGGTGGGCTTAACCGACCCGTAGCTGAAGAACTTGTCTTCGGATTCAATGGTTGACAAATTCCGGCAGGTGTTGGCCTCGGTCACGTTAGTTAAAGTTTTTAAAGTTTTAAGCGGTCACTAACCTGGCGGGGGACATGCGTCATTCAGGACAGTGAGGTCGTCAATGGTGATATCTCTCCTTGGTCCATCCCCAACCACCGCCTCAAAAATCACCTGTCACTCAGAATGACAAAAGGATTTGAACTTACAAGACAACCTTTGTTATTTCCACTTAACCCTGTCTTTTACATACGTACTGTATGACTGGGGACATGCAGACTTATCTCAAACTACTGACAGTCTCTGCTGAAAAAGCTGAGCTGAAGGTCATAATCCACACATACTGTATATACTTAAAGAATCAATACAAGAAACAATAATCACATGCCATTATGTACGTTAAAAGAGTCATTAAGCGTCAGTCCTCCTGTCCATACTGGCAAGAAATAGAGATCCCTTTCTAAAGCGATTTCAGTATTGTTATTTACCAGTGTTATTGTCTTTTTAGTACCAAATGTCCTCTTAGTGTTTCCTTGCTGAGCTGCAGCAGAGGAACAGATACAAACAGACTGTAATTTTGGAAGATTTTATTTAGTCTACTGTTACTCGGACTGCTGACTGCTGAAGCCTCATATTAACTTCGGCAACTCATTTTTATACAGAATGATGACTGTGGATTTTGTCCACCATCACTTACATTGCTGCTTTAAGAAGGGAGCTCTTTGCAGTCAGTATGGACAGGAGGAATGCAAACTTTATGCTGTTATTGCTTTAATGGAGCTACATCTAACAGTGTTGTGCAGTATATCACTGCATAAAATGAACTGGAAAAATATTATGCCCAAGTAAAAACTCCATATTCATGTGTGTGTGTACTTGCAATATCCTTTAAAGCTAGAGTTGGTAATCTTCTTAAAAAAACTTTTTTTGTTATATTTCTTGAAATTCTCATTACATCCCAACAGCAATCAATAAATCCAATCCTCTGACAAAAAAACAAACAAATCTGGTATCTGTAGATGTCGTACGACTGTAATAATAAGCCCTACCTGCCTGTCTATCTGCGCGCACTCTACCCGTGCACTCATTGCGCGTCACCAGAGTCTTCCATAAGCTGCTAGCTTGACAGCTGTGAGTACTAATAGTCATGTTCGTTGTTTACGTTCATAAAGAACATTTTGGGGGAGTGGCTTTGGAAGGAGGCCTGAAGGGACGGAATGTCAAAAACAAGTGAGTTTTAAGATGCTTTTTAAAATGTGCACTGATAATGACAATTATTTATTCACCAATCATGTGATAACTAACTGGCAGGTACCTGATACGGGGTGTTGGAACTGAGAAGCGTCACTCTTCCGTGCCTCCAGTGCTTCCCCTGATCTCCACTTCTGGTCCAGAGCTGGATGCTCTTCTTGTCAGGCGTTTGACGGTAAACACTGAGTTCCCCCACTCCACTTCCCTCCATGTAGTACCAGAACATCAGGCATTCCCCGTCAGCAGCGGTGGGCTCCATCTCTGCAGTCATCACTGCGCCTCTGGACCCCACAGGATGCCTCCACAACTGGGCACTCAGGTAAAAACCTACACAATGAGGCAGAGTTGTGCACATGCTGATTTGTATTTGAGAGTGTGTATGTAAGTTTGTGTATAAGTTGCTTTATATAGCACGGGATCACACAAAGTTGTCTGCAATGACCGAATTGATCATTTATTGCAAACAAACAAACAAGATACATCATCTCTCTTGAAAATTGGCCTTTCAAATTTTGATATTTTGATGCTCAGTTATCAGACATGCTTCAGATGATCATCGTTTAATAATAAAAGAATACAAGATCCAATTTCCTCGGTATATCCTGTTTGATATCACATCTGAGTGAAAAATATTGACCTTTAAAAATATAGGATCCTTAATATACTGTATATTATATATTACAATAATTCAATGTGTTAAGGGGCCAGTGTGTAGGATTTAAGGGGATATACTGGCAGAAATTGAATATAATATTCATGTTTTCATTAGTGTATAATCCTCTGAAACTAAGAATCGTTGTGTTTTTGTTAGCTTAGAATGAGTCCTTCATATCTACACAGGGAGCGGGTCCTCTTCATGGAGTCCACCATGTTGCTCCGCCATGTTTCTACAGTAGCCCAGAGCGGACAAACCAAACACTGGCTCTAGAGAGAGCCTTTAGCGTTTTTACATTACCTGAAGGCCACCGTAGTTCTCCAACATACTTGGAAAGGGAGAGGTGAGCGTAGGGGTACTCAGTTGGTTGCAATCTGCAACCACACCACTAGATGCCACTAAATCCTACATACTGGTCCTTTAATTGTATCCCCTTTCCAGGTTTAAAATTAACTTGTGTATTATAGTGCCTCATTAGCCAGCTGAGTCTGTATCTCAAGGAGTTGCAAACCTTGCTCCGTCCCCAGAGTGTGATCTGTGGCGGGGCCTGAGGAGTTGGCTGGTTGGGACGTCCCCGTGATCCGGCTCCAGCTGAAGTTTGCAGACGGTTGTGGCCGCAGACCACAGAGGGAACCCTGGAAGGTGCACTCTCTCTCAGGCGGACAAGAGCCAGTCTCACTGCTGGACACCATTATGTTATCAATGGCTATGCTGCCCTGCGTACCACCCACCACAGCTTCTATAATAAACTGGAGAACAACACAAATTAATTGAAGAGACGGTTTCAAGATAACAAAGAGTTTAACTTTGTCACGAAACATATATATTTACGACCATATTTATGACTATGGAAATCAATGAGAAACAAAACCAAATTTATGAAAAATGCATTAAAGCTAACCCATTATTAGACGTCAATTAGAATAGTAAGAAAATGGTAACATTTGACGTAAGTAACAGTGAGGAAGAAACAGAAATAAGAGGCTTGTGTTTGATAATAGGAACGTTAAGTCACACATGCTCTTTATGATACAGCTCTTCACAGGAAATAAAATGTCTAATCATCCCAATAATCCTCCAAAGACCAGAGGAATACACACATAAAAGAACAATAAAAATACCTGTATTGGTTTGTCACTTTTGAAGGTAAGATCTGCAAATCTCCATTTGTTTCCCTGGGTGCCAGTCCTCATCCATACAACCGTCTCCGCTTCGTCAGAATGCTTTGTGATAAACCTCAATGAACCTGATGATAAGAAAGTATTCACAGAACTTGTGTATAATAGAGCAAAAGCTAAAGGTGGTTAGAATTAAAGCTTCAGTAGGCAACAATTTTTTGGCATCATTGGGCGAAAATTCCATAATAACCTTTCAGCATATTGAAATTCAAGTGTTCTGAGAGAAAACTAGACTTCTGCACCTCCTCATGGCTCTGTTTTCAGGATTTAGAAAATCTAGCCAGTGACGGGAGACTTTAGCCAATCACAGGTCATTTCAGAGAGAGAGCGTTCCTATTGGCTGTGCTCCGGCCACGTGAGCGGCGCTTGGTATTTCCTCAAGAGATCTCAACATGGCTGCCGGGTCACAAACTTTCTCATTTTACAGCTAAACAGTACACTACATGATGATTCTGAAAACATTTGAGGTGAGAAATAGACATTACAGTAACATAATATTGAGTCATATTTGATCAGCGCTGCCAAGTTTGACCGTTTGGGCGGAGTTCGCGAGTGATTGACTCGTGACTCTCATAGACGGAAGCTGAACGGCAGACTCCAGATCAGCTCTGACTGGTTGTTTTCCTTCGGTCTGTTTTATAAAAATAACTTTTATTAGTCATATTTGCTCCAATCTGGCCTACTTCAGCTTTAATCTGAATTGTATGGATCTGGGAAGTAGTTTTTTCTGTGTATACCTCTGGATTTAATTTGATCTAATTTTTCATCTAATTAATTAATAAGCTTTGAAGTATAGCTACGTACCAATGCTGTTGCCAAATATGTGGTAGAAGAAGCTCACACATATGACATGTCCTGCAGGTCGAGGGAAGCTGATGAGTCGGGCTGCTGATGAGATATTCAGGTTGTAAGAAGCAGTTATGAGCATGTAGTAGCCTGTGGAGGAAGAAAAAAAAAAGAGTAGAAATCATATTTTTTTTCTAAATCATCAAGTATTCAGTGTGCTCACAAAGTCAATCATCTATATGGAATCAAAAATATGTTTTAGAACATGCAGATGTACGAAAAGCAGACGTTTTCCATCTGATGATGTTATAGTTTTCATTCATTTTATGGATGGTTGTGTACTTAAATGTAATCTTGTAATCATAAGCTGTCCTTTATTTGCTTGTTTGACACTCTTTGTCTTTATTTTGTTTATATTATATGGGGTATGGACTCACCCTCCCCAGCTGGGCCTTTATTACTCCTTTTCCACAAATGGCTGGCAGTGAGGTCGTGGTACCATGAACAGGTGTCCTTTTCAAAATCACATGTAAGTTGGTCTGATCCTGCGGGGACATCTCCCTCTCCACAGTTTTCAAAGATGATATCATCCAACATGACGTCCATGGTTTCCATAAACGGAGGGCTGAATGAAAACCGCAGCTGAAGAAAGAAATGTGTTTTATTTGATATTTATTCTGAAACTCAATATTTAAAATGATTTAGGAAGAAGCACATAACTGAAACAAGATGGAATTTGTTTTTTCCCCGGGGCCCCTACTGACCACCCAATGCCCTCCACTCCCTGTGTATTGTGTTAGGTGCCCTGTTGCCTTTAACACACTTCAAGTACAAATAACCCAACAGACTTTACGTACATGGCAGCTTCATTTTGTCTCACACCCTAGAAGCCAACCAGCACATCCGATTTCTGAGTACCACCTGGCCCGGGTTTGCTGTGTGTCTGTATGGCAACTAGGGATGCTAATTTTGAAAAAAAAAATGTAACCGATAAGCGACCCTTGTTAACCGATTATTAACCATTAACCGACAAGATTAGTGCGTTGCATGCAGTGGTGCATCAGTGGTGCGCCAGTGGTGCGCCAGTGGTGCGCTCGCGTGTGGGTACGCTATTCAGACTCAGACTCCAACACAAAATACACGGAAGCACCAAAACTGCAAAGTTATATCTAGTGAAGCCCGTCTTGCAAAACAGTGTTGGCTCTTCTTGCTTTGCCCCGCCCCCCGGCCGAGGGGGGAGACCGTTACTTTGGTTTCCAGGGCCGGAGTCTCTGCTCTGCTCCTGCTGTCTGCTCCTGCCTGCTTGCACACCGCGCTTGTTCTCACCCGCTCGGCTCGCTCCAACTCCACGTGCAAGCGTGCACACTACACACTGTGGAAGAGTTAGTTTAGCTCTGAGAATATCTAGTGAATGTACAGTGGACGTTTGTGCATAAATAAATGCTGCCGCTCCTCCAGACCAACAGGTTTCCCGTGTCTTGTGAAGTGACGGGCTCCGCAGCGAGTTACGTTATCGTCCCCGACCGGGTCGGGATGCTGAAGCAGGAAAAGCCAACACTAGGATCAGCATTGATTCATGGAGAGACCTTCGTCTGGTCAGCTAACATTACTGCCAAGCAGGTGAAATATAGAGTGATATTTTGGTTTTAGCTGACGTGTGTTGTCTCGCTTTTTTGACGGACGCTCGCTCACATTCAGGTAGCGCGTGCACACGGGTGAGCGCGAGCAACAGGACGCTGACTTTCGTTGACATTGCGGTCACAAGTGTCACTGTTACAACCAATTTCTGATTCTTACAAACAGTCCCTTTAACGGTTAAATGGTTAATTATTAACATCCCTAATGGCAACATAAAACTATTGAGGAATCTGTACCAGGTAAACCAAATCCTAAGTAAAATAATTAAACCTAAAGGTGCTTTATTGATCCCGCAGCGGGAAGTTAGCTCTTATAAAAGAACAGGAGACAGAGCAGATAAAAATGCAATAAAAAGTAGAGGTACAATAAAGATTAAAAAATTAATAATTAGGAGAGCTACACCGTGAATCAAAATCAAATTAAAGCAATATACAGATTAGGGCTAATTATAATCAGGATTATTTTGATCAGTATTGAAAATACAATTATTATCACGATTATTCATATATTTTAGGGACAAAATATTTTTATTGCAATTCACATTTAAATAATCAGAGCGCTGCATTCACTTCCATGTTGTGCTTCATTCAAATCGTCAAAAACTCTAAATCTTATTCTTTTACTTTGTTATGGTCATCTAATAGTGGTTATTTGCATAATAACAGAAATGGTTAGGAAATAAATGATTTTTATTCAAATATTTGCTTTGATTAAAAATATCTTGAAATTAGTAGTTCTAATTATATATTATAAGCTGTTTAGAGCTATTGTTAGGAAGTTAAACAGGTCATAATTCCCTCTCTATTTTATATTGCTGTGAAAACATCTCCTTCCAACAACTGGGTTTATTCAAGTTTCTCGCCAAAAACTACATTTCACAAGATTACATTTGAACGCATCATGATAACGTTATAATTTACCATCACCCAATATTATATTATAATTTTACTGAGTAGAGCTTGCACGCACCATAATGTATCTCGATGGAACCGTTAACGGAGCTGTGTAGTGTGTAGCTCCGTGCTGTCGGCAGACGAGCCGCTCACTGTGATTACTCTGAGCAGCATCATGGGAATGAATTAAAATATAATAAGTGTCTGATTGAGTTAGTTCTTCTAAATATTTTTCTTCACTCACACTGAAGAACTTCCACACCAACGACATGTGTGCGTGTGTGACGTTTCTGACTGTGCCGCTGTGTGGCAACATAAAACCATCATGTGGCGGCTGCACATGTGTGTGTGACCGGCAAAAACTCAGATATATGAGACCGCTGAAGCTTCGATCGCTTCTGATTGACGGTGCATCTCTAGCTGTTAGTTTAGGAAGTGCTCGATTTATGCAGCAGAGTTTTCTATAAGTGGAGCACGCATTTTAAACATCAATATTGTTCATTTCATTGTGGGAAGCCAAAATTGTGATCGCGATTAATATTCAATTAATTGTGCAGTCCTAATACAGATACAAAATAAGTAGAGTTGTGAAGGTATTTAAAAACCTAACTTCTTCTTCTAAGTCAGGGTTTTCAAAGTCTTCTGGGCCCCCCCCTTTTGTCACTTCCAATGTTTTTCTTTGGCTTTCTCCTATTTGGCAGATAATCATGCTCAAGTTTTGACTACAGTTCCCATAATGCTTTGGGGATGTCTAGATGAAATTTGCTGTTGCCCTTGATTCAGTGAGGTATGCTGT
This sequence comes from Sebastolobus alascanus, assembly GCA_916701645.2. Classification (NCBI taxonomy): domain Eukaryota; kingdom Metazoa; phylum Chordata; class Actinopteri; order Perciformes; family Sebastidae; genus Sebastolobus; species Sebastolobus alascanus. The sequence continues at coordinate 1,035,858 of CAKAOJ020000207.1, read as the reverse complement.
AGGTTACAACTTGAACCCTGTATTTTAGGCGTGTATTTGTTTACATTTTGGCAAAGCAGTTCCTATTGGCAATGTACCCATGGATGTACAGACAACTATCACTGCATTACTTTGATGCTGAAGAAAACTTAAAAATGTGATGATTCTCAGGCAACTTCTGCAGTTGTAAGACGCGTCTGTTTTTTCTAAGTGGATTTATGACGATAGTTTCAGGCCTTTCACACAGAATGCGGCAACAGCATCACTGCTCTCTGAAACCCATTATTTCCAATGCCTTGCGTTGCGCAACGACGGCTTTTCGCTGCACCGAGCAACATGGTTAAACTTTGGGCGCAGCGTGATGTCATGTGCGCTGAACCCAGCGGCGAGCACAGCGAAAACCACGTCCTGTGTGAAAGGCCCGTATGTCTGTGAACAGCCTAAAAGCCAACAGGACATTTCACTAACCTTGTATCCTCCTGGCTGATTACCGATGAAAGCTGTGTCAGTCTCCCAACTGTTGGTCTTACTTTCAGTCTTCAGCAACTCTTCCTCAGCGGTGCCTCTGACCATTATTATCTTAAGGGATGATGATGATGATGATGACGATGATGATTTATCGTAAATATGGTACCAGAAGCTGAAACACATTGACAGTCAAATTACAAAAACAGGCCACAGCTAGCACAGGATATATGGCAAATTCAAGACAAATTTAAATAATTGATATGCATCGTCAGTCGAGGACATATCTATTTGTAAAACACATAGCTTTAAAAAAAAAAAAATGTTTAGTACCTGATCTGGCATCCCAGAGCTGCCAGATTGTCAACAGAATACTCCAATTTAGCCTTGGAGAAACCACCGCCTTTTTTTCCATCTATATGCATGACATGTCCTGTATCCAGCAGACAAACATCCAACAATAAGATTATCATCAATTTCGCAATCTAATCAAACATTTTTATTACAGATTTAAGATGCCACCGCATCCGTTTAAAATTAATTATCAACAAAGTATTGACACAAATAAAGCATGGCAGAAGGTTAATATTTACCAAAGGGACTTCCTGAGGTATGGTCCAGTCCAGGTATTGAGGTGATGTTTGCCATCTGCCGTCTCCAGCGGTAGGAGGCATCACTGGCGTCGTTCCAACCACAGGAGTGATGCTCAAAGTCACATGACCCTAAACAAGCAGGGGGGCAACAGAGTAAAAAAAAAAATTGGATTATTTTGTGAAAATAACCTGAAAGCATTCTTGCTCCCAGTGTCGTGGTGTTTTTGTTTCTGTTTTATTATACTATTTGTGATTGCATTTTCATTTTGTTTTTCTATATTTAAAGGGGACCTATTATGCATTTGTGCTTTTTCCCTTTCCTTTAGTGTCTCATATAGTTTTTTGTGCATGTAAAAGGTCTGCAAAGTTACAAAGCCCAAAGTCCACGCCAAAGGGAGTTACTCTCCCCCACAGAAGCACTGCTCCTGAACTGCCTGAAATGCCTTGTTGAAGTCCTGCCTTTTCTTCCGTAACGTGGTGATGTCACAAAGTTCAGTTCAGTTCAATTCAATTTATTTTTATATAGCGTCAAATCATAACAGAAGTTTTCTCAAGACACTTTTCATATAGAGCAGAAAAATAAAGCATTTTTTGAACATTACAGGATGTAAACATGTTCTAGTAGAAACCCAAAATACACGTATGCACCCTAAAAATGAGCATAATCGGTCCTCTTTAAAAGCCAAATACCTTCACAAATACTGCATTCTAAATACAGATTTGTTAAGGGTCTGATGTCCTTTGGTGACATTTAGTTAGAAAAATAATTAGACTTGATTTGAAAAACTTTTGCCGAACTGTCAAATACCACAAAACTCCTCATCTGAGCCATCTTCACAGTCCTTCTTAAAATCACAGACAAGTCCAGCAGGAAGACATTCTCCAGATGTACAGTTGAACCTCCCGTCAGGACAAGAGGACACGATGACCAACAACACTGTAAAGAGACTTTTATTACAAAGAAGAAGAAGAACAAGAAAAGAATCGGAGGGGGAAATTCAATGTCCAACACGTCAGACATTGAACAAGTTGTCGCTCTATAGTTAATACGAGTAACAACCTCTGCAGACATCTCCCTCATCTTTACAGCCCTTATTTAACCTGCATGCACATGAAATAATGTACACTACCTTAAAGATGATATTTAGCTATGAAGACCCTTACCTGACAGCAGAACAAATACTTGCTTCATGTCTGGAGAAACATGACACATGGCAAGAAAATCCAAAGAAAAGGAAAGATCCTTAAAGCCTGATCACTATCCAAGCTAACCCTCTGATTAACAGTTTGTGTCTGTATTACTGGAGTGCAACTTTTATTACAACAAATGAGCTTCAGGCTGTGAGTCCTTATCGGTAAACCCTTAAAGCTTAAAGTCCAGAGTGTTCTCAGTAATCTACATTACATTTCCGTCGCTTGTCTTTATGACCCTCATTGCACGTCTCACGTTTGTTACTTAAGAAAAGCAAAGCGATATTTTACGAGAACTACCTAATGTTATATGCTGAAGATGTTCCAGATGACAGTACACATCCAGAAGTCTGTGTTATTAATGTGGGTGAACTTTGACCTTCAGTCAGGAAAAGCGTCCGTTTTGGATTTTTGTCTCATAAAAAGAATAACTAAATGTATTTTATGAATTTGCCACACATATTTATATTGACATTAAAATGGGTAAGCTCTCATTTTGTTCACCCAGTGAAGTATTTGATAATGCCAAGCTTTACTGGATCTTATCTGGCTTTCCAACTGGGAGATAAAAACACCAGGAGAATTAGATACTCCATGTTCTAGTTTCAGTGTATGAGGTCAACAATTTTTCTGCAGAACAGAGAGGGAAAGAGCGATTCATTTTAAATTTGTTAATCAACCGTCAAACCGCACTGGGTAGTAGAGTACATTAAGGACTTTTGACAGGTTCAAAACCTCATAGAATAGCCTTGACCCAAAAACACTACAAACCAGTATGTATGTACCTTAACTATTCAGGTTAAAGAGGCTGGAAATAGTGTAATATTTATAATATTTGGTTAAATGTGCTTATGAAGCTTCTGGAACACACAACTAACAACAAAGGTTGCTACTTTCCTGTCCATCCATTATCCATCTTCTACCTCTTTCCTCTACAGGAGCTGTAAACTGACTTCTCTCAAAGGTGTCAGGTCACACCTGTTAGTCGTGCAGGCGTCTGGCCAATAAAACTGACAATGACATCATCTCACAAACAGAGCCTGAGCCAAGGTTTGTGTTCATGGACCGAAAGGGGAACAGAGTCAGTGGTCTGTGATAACTAAGTTAAAGGTAGGGCCGGTAATGCTGAGAAACTAGCAAGAGTATGCTAGATTTTAAAAATTATCCAACCGAAAAACCCAGGCCAATGTTGCCAACTCTTTTCCAATCAGAGTAGCTAGCAGCACTAGCTCCAAAGACGCAGCCCGTCCCTTCAGACCTCCCTCCAAAGCCAATCCTCCACAATGATGGTGGGCTAGTAAGGACTCTGAAAGTAGCAGTAAAAGTGGGTAGTGCTATTAGCTGGTGAGCACGTCTGTGGCGTGCTGAAGGTAACTGTCCACTTTTTGTCAAATCTTGAACCAGGTCGTGACAACTTCTTTTTTCTTCACCTTTATTATAACTATACCAAATTGAGAATGAGCCGTAACATGTTTGGAGATTGACTTTCACACTAATAATGTGGGACAAAGCTTCTCCGAACCTACACCAGTATATAACTAGTCCTATGTACAGGCCTCATTAATCAGTGCAGTCAAAACGGTTCATATTTCAGCACAGCCCTCCCCCCCAAAAAGGAGAATAACCAAAGAGGAAGTGAAAATACAAAATGCTATGATAGATGTAAAGGCAGAGTTGGAGAACAAACCTCAACATCTGAATGCCTCTGTCCCAAAACAGGATATTGTGTTGCTACACTCAGGATGCACTCAATTTTCTCTTCATCAGCAACAGTGCAACCTCACTTTGCTCTAATAACCTCACAAGTAAACCTGTGCCTCCTTACAGCTATCAATGCACTTCTAGTGTATAAACTATCAGTTAATGTGTGAATTTTAGCCCCTTTTTCATGCAAGCATGAACTGTTGAAAAGCAAAACTCACCCGCCAATTTCTTACATTTTTCCAAGTGGTTGCACAATGCTTGCTAATGTGTTTCGGATGGTTGCTGGTATATTTAAGAAGTTGCAGGGATGTACTTGGGTGTTGCAAAGTAGAATTGAGTGGTTGCTTGGGTGTTACTAAGAAGTTGCGGGGTTGTTCAGGCAAAATAAGATGATAGTAGCAAAAAGGAGTGGGTCTGAGTATTCCTCCAAATGCCTCAATCACATATATGGATTCAAAATGGCAGGATGTCTTTTGTCTCTCACAAGTCTGAAGCTTGGGTGTTTGCGTGGAGCAAAGTCATTTACATACTCGGCTCTGAATGGGCAGTTATTTTCTCATGTTTCTCACGTCTCCCCCTATTATTCTGCACGGGAAAATAATAATAATTTGATAGCACAGATACAATGGCTCATAATATCACGCAGTAACAGACAGACTGATGTATTAGTCCACGCTTAGTGCCACAAATCAAAATGCCAGGGGTTTAGTTCATAAGATGGCATGTTTATTGTTCATCTACTGGGCATATTAAGGAGAGACACCCCAGGGGAATAGGGTAAAAACTTTAGCTGATAGATATCACCATGAAACTTCTTATCTCATTAAATATACGCTAATTTGCATACATTTCCAGAATAGAAATCCGAACATCGGATAAAGCCAGGTTCAAAATTCTCGTTTCACCTCTTTGTATCACTCCATAAATCAGCCATGTTTTTAGGAATAAAATGTTCTATAAATCTGGATATGAATGATATATGAATAAACCCCTCTGTAAAAACATTCAGAATATAGATAGTAAAGTTACACAAAGTTTGGTGGATGTGCTGCATCTGCAATGCTACTGAGGTGGAGATTTCTGGCTCAGAGTCTGAGAAAAAAACTAACTTTAAAGATATATAGGTCTATAAAATTCCAGACATTTTGCAAGACACTACAGATAGATAGATATCACCATAAATCTTCACCAGTTGATTATATATACATTAAAACAATTATTTTTTGTATTACAAGTTTTCTGAAATGTTATGTTTAAATATGAAAATGAGGCATTATCTAATGCTAACTTTTGGTGAATTTAGAAGAAATCTAGAGACACAAATAGACAAAGTAGTAAAAGAAACACCTAAATGTGTATTTTGGATGTTTTCTTTCCACTAGTCTGAAAGAATACATGTTATGGAAGCAAAATAGCCCAAAATCTCTAAATTGACTAGTGCATGACAAACAATGTTTTTATCTGGGGTTTCTCGCCTTAATAGGCGGTATACAATATTGATCTACACAGATGAAAATAAATCCACCTACTCATGCCATCACTGAACAGAGAACTAGACACAGTACTTCCTGCTATAAACCTGCAAACTTCTCTTTCTTTATTGTTTCACAATATCCATCTCATCCCCATTTGTACATTAAAATGCAATGAAAAGTCGTCTCTTGCCAGTGTCAGAGTGGGCAGGTAGCCCTCGCAAACACCAGTGGCAGATATCAGCAATGTGCATCAAAGTCTATGAAGGTGGATGCTGCACTGGACCATTGACTCTGATGAGTCATGTTTAGCATAAATCTCTTGCACATCAGTTTGTTCCAGGACAGGAAGTGGAGGGGGCCACTTTTTGCCATTTCTGGAGTGTGACATCCGTGCAAGCAAGACAGTGTGTGTGTGTGTGTGTGTGTGTGTGTGTGTGTTTTTGTGAATGTTGCCCCTACTTCCCTCCCAGCCCCCCCTCTTTACCAGTAGCAAAATGTTGAAATGTGCCAATCTGAAACATGACACTTTCTCAATGAGAAGAAGAAAAAAAGCTGACAGTGTCAGTGGTATTAAGATTCCCTCCTTTTCACGTTCATGCTCATAAGTCCTCTGCTTGCAATGCGTGGACCATGTCTGCTGCTCTGAGAATTATCAGAAGAATGCTGAGCCAGAGGATAGCTCTCGCAGCCTTTGTGCTCATCATCCCAACATGTGCAACGAGAAACGGTACAGTATCAAGCTTTCTTATGTGGCATATTCTGTATTTAAGGGCTTTGTTCCAGGTACGTATTGTGGATGTTTGGGAGCTGTCATTATGTCTTGGTACTGATGTAAACATCAGCATTCTTCATACATTTGTTTTCCTGATTATTTGTTGTATTGGAGTGGTTTACCTCACTACAGGATGCTAGTCAAAACCTATTAAAACTAAGAGTATTTTGTAAATTATGATTATAAGTTGATGTGTCTTACAAAAGAAATGCTTTAAAACTTTAAATTTGGCCCAACTACAGCAACAGGCTGCTTTTAGGATGCTCTGAGTGCATCTCTAGTCTGTCACAGTTCAACAGGAAACAATGTTTTCAAGAGAGAGAAGCTCCAGTTGAACATGGATTAATAAAATCTTCTGAAATTAGATGTCTCCAATAAAAGAAACATATTTTTATGAGGTTCATGCTGTCAGTGGATAAAATTGGGAAATTAATAAATAAATGCAAGTGCACGAATATCATCATTTTTTGCAACATAATTTAATTTTTTTTTTTTTTTTTTACATCTCTCTGCAGAATCCCCATTCACAATCACTAACAAGGCCACTGGTTTCTGTTTACTGAAAAAAACAACCCGCTGCCTTGAAGTACGCTGGACGACCGGTGATCGTCTCTTTGTTACCACAACCAAGAAGTGCCTGGGAGCTCAGGGCAAGAGCGTGGGGAGTGAAGTGAGCCTCTACGATTGTGACGACAAGAGTGAGCTGCAAAAGTGGGAATGCAAGAATGAAACGCTGCTCGCCCTCAAAGATCAGCAGCTCTACATTGAAGTCAAACCTGATCAAACGATTGCTCTCTCCAAAACTGTCGGGCCGAACAACGAGCTCACAATCACAGGGACGTCCAGCGGTGCTTGTTCGAGAACGTACAGAGGTACAGTATGAAAACTGAATAGCCAAACCTTAAACAGCACAATACAATACATGAGCAAATATGCAGGATTTTTACTCAGATTCATCAAACACCTGATCACAAAAGCTACTGACTGAAGTGTAAGGTGACCTATGATCGAGTCGAATGATGCTTCAAGTTCCTCCTCACTAGAGTTTGGTTGTGCACGCCTGGAGTAAATCAGGAGTGAAGAGAAGATAAAACAAATGATTTATGACTGCCTTAAAACAATTTCTCTTTTCTCCCTTTTAGAATTTTACACCATTGAAGGAAATGCGTTTGGGAAGATCTGCTCGTTTCCCTTCATGTACAAAGACCGGTGGTTTGGAGACTGCACTACGTTCGACTCTTCAATAAGGCGTCTTTGGTGTGCGATTGAAACAAAATTTGAACGTGAACAGTGGGGATACTGCCCTACCTCTTGTGAGTACCACATTTAAGATTTTAATCTCACTAAAATAAGTAAAAAGCATTCTTAGTGCACATGCCAGCACTACATGCATCTTCAGGCAGATTAGTCATCATCTTTGATGCTTAACGCAAAGCATGCAAAATGAGAGCACTATTTTAGGTTACAGTAATACATTTGTTGTTTGAATTTGGTTTCCCATTGTTCTGTATTGATGCACAGCCACAGACCACTGGGCCAAGAACCTCGTAACCGGAGCGTATTACCAGCTCAACACACAGTCGGTTCTGACCTGGGCCCAGGCTGAAGCCAGCTGCAAACAGCAGACCGCTTCCCTGCTCAGTATCACCGATCCTCACGAGCAGGCTTTTGTCTCAGGTAAGAGGCCACCTGGTGGATGTTTGCTGTTACTGAAAGTGACCCAACATAGATGGGTTACAGATATTCTTAAACACTGCTTATATCACATGGGTTCAAAATGTTCTGTTATTAAATCAGAAGATCCTTAAATTAGCATCACATTATGTTATACTTTTCATTATATATGCTCCATTCTTTGATAAATTGCTATTCAAACTGCTGTTTAATGCATCCATTCTAGACAAAAATATGTTATAGATGCAGTCTATTTGTTTCATTAAGATACTTATGAAACACTGAAAAAAAAATCTTTAAAAATGTTTCGAAAATTAAGATTTGTTTGATGATTTAACTTGTTCTCAGTGTAGTTTTCCAAGTTTCAGGAGTTTCCTATATGACATTTTGAATTTAGCCAATTTGCATTCGAAACAACTGAAATTATATTGTTCAATTGGATAATAGAGCTCTTGTAGCTCTGTTTTAGTAAAAAAAAAAAAAAAATAGGAAAACATTGATAATTGACTACCAATTACTTGCACCCATAGACCGGACGCAAAAAAAAAAGCCACGCCCCCTTTTGGGGGAAAGAATCACACTGTCACATTAAAAGAGAAAGAGGAAAATGCAGAAAAGCTGTTGTGTAGCAGGTTGTAAAAAGTATGAACAGAAGAATCCAGAATCAGGCTTTCACACTGAGATTTGAGGCACTTAAGATACATGAATATTAACTGTCAGTGTGGTAAATCGCTAAATGATGCTGTTGACAGTGACTACTGATGGATAAGTTAGCTTAACTAGCTTAAGTGGGAGGCTGCTGCAGTACAGTTATACAGTATAGAAGCATCAGATGTGGTCTCCAACTAAATCTCAGCCTATAGATCAAACAGTTGGCTATGAACAGGTTGATTATTTACAGACAACACTTAGCCTAACGTGATTCAATTAAATATGTATAGAAGTCTGGATAAGCAATATCTGGCCACTGTGTTGGGTCATTGAACCACTTGGACGAGGGAAGACTGAAGGGGCATTACAGCAGACCGATCAACCTTCATTTATTAAGGTATCGCGAACGCTGAGGCTCAGGCAAGGTCGCAAAATAATTATTAGACTTGTCTATAAAACAAACGTTTGTTTAACAAGAGATAAATATAGAAACTTGTCAAAATTATAATCCAAACACGTGAAATTGCATTGAAGTCTGTGGGATCTTTGATTTTCTATCCCCCCTAAAAGGGGCACGGCCTTGACGTTTTGCGAAGTACCCGTACGTGCCGGTCTGGTCTATTCCTCTCAACTCGATGTTTGATCAGGCTACAATCTAAGAGCTTTGAGAGTGGCTGTTTCCTTAAATTACTGTTTAACCTTTAAGATACCAGTTATTTCAGGAACCTTACGATCCACCTACTGCTTCGTTAACCAGTGAGTCCAAGGATCATCGTGTCACTGTGAGCACAGAGGACAAATGGAGTGATATGAAGCCTCTGCACTTTGGTTGCAAATCTGAAGGTCTCATTGAAACTAGAGTGTCCTCCCAATCATCCTCAATGTATTCAGTATAACTTTATCACACATTATTAAATGCACCGACACATGCACCGTTTGTTTTAGCCTGATACTCATGAGGTACATGATGCATCTTGTAAGATTTCCCTTGCGTGTTTTGATGCATTTGGTTTATTTCGTTTTGCTTGTTTGTCTATGAATTCTGTCTTTTTGCTGACTCGTTATTAAGCAAAGAAAAAGAGGAACAATGTGGAAAAGAGGAACAATTTCTTTACTCTGTCCTTTTCCTTTTTTTGTCCCTCTCAACCACACAAACACTCATAAACACACAGCACTATTGGCAGCAGGGAAACACAAACTTTGGATCGGGCTGGTCCTGGACCCAGAACACAACTGGCAGTGGGCTGATGCGAAGCCCTTCCGTTATCTGAGATGGAGTACAGGTAAGACTTCACTCCAGAAAAAAGGTGTAAAATGTTCTGCTGGAGTTCCCTTAAGCAATGACCCTATAACACTAGAGCTATACAGAAGGTTACTGACAAGTAAAAGAAAAAATGTTAAGCAAATCCCAGGAGTGAGTTTGCTTAACTTCACACTGTCTTCAAGGGTGGTTATTCACCATAAAACCTTAAAGCAGCTATACCTAATATTTTCATATTTGGATCACCTGTACTTGTATGTGTCAGGGGTCACTCATAGTGATGAACAGAAAATGATCACCTTGCTGGCTCTGCAGGTCCCCTCAAGCTCTTTGGAGCTTTTCAGTGTCTGCTTTCAGCTCATTGCTTTGGTTTTACAGCCTGAAACCTCCATGTTATGGTTCACTCTAATGGCACTCACCAGCTTTGTTTCCAGACAGAAGGACTTTTTAGATATAAAGTTCGGAAAAAAACAACCGTACGCTACCTGCCCAGCACCAAACAGACACAGTTAGTGACTAGCTGGTGAACATAGTGGGGCTTTTAGCAGCTAAAGAGACCGATATTTCTCTCAAGAGTTGGTGGAGACCAAAAACAGAGCTTAAAAACAAGCAAATATTTGACCTAAAACTCATAAGGTTGACACAAACACGGCTCCAAACGAATGATAATGTTGCTTCGATATATCTGCTGGATGTGTAAATAAGCAACTGTTTGCTAAGTCATTTGCCATATCAACTATAGACCCTGTTATAGCTGACGTCATGATTACGTCACGGTGTTAGCTGGAGGCAAAACAAAGGAAGGACTGGAGGCGAACACAAATCACCTCAGACTAGTAGGCTAAATCGCATACATTTGAAATGACAAACTGTCATTTTCAAGGCTCTAGCGAGCTACAATATCGGCAAAGCGTTTCAGAGAAGGAGAGAAAGCTTTGCAAATAGCTTAGCTTAGCCCGCTGCACGACAGCCGTGACCTCACCGCTCATGCAGAAGGCTAAACTATTGGAGACATGGAGAGAAATGTTGCTAATAGTTTTGCATTATGCTAACTGTAGCCGCGGTTAGCAGTAGCTAAACTATTACCAACAATTTCTCTCCATCTCTGAAATGCTTTGTCGATATTGTAAGACTCTCTTTCTGGTCCATCTAACACTCGCGGTCCCTGAGAGCGAATGACTGTACATATTCAGAAAAACTCTAATTTTTTTCTTCAGCCATTGTTAAAAAACAAGCCTACAAAACGTGTTGGCCAGCATTAGCTATTGGAGAATTATTCTGCCTCCACCTGCGTCCCGCCCACAGAAATACGTCATCTTGTTTCCTAACAGAAAAGGGGTCTATAAGGTGATGATATGTTTACAGCTTGTTGCTGCTGCCTCCAAGTGGCCAAACACCGCCAAATCCAGGTTTACATTTTTTTTAACGAGGCAAACCCATATAAAAAAATAAATTTTCTTTTCATCCTGTCAATCATAATTAGTATTTCCTTCTGTGTAATTCTGCCTTTTATGCCTTGATTAAAGCCTATCAATTCTCGATTTTAGATGTAAGAAAACCAGACCTTCTTAGTCAGTTTATCTAGTTAGGTGGTAGTATTAATGTAGTATTCTATTCATATTTGAAACTACAAATCCTTCAAGTGATTTTACATCATCGAAACACGCAAACGTTATAACTAATGTGAAATCTCTCAAGGACTTGATGTATGTTGATCTCCACTAGCACAAGAAATCTCAGATTAAATAATCATCTTGTTTTCAGGAAATCCGGCTCCTAATCCGGGACACAATTGTGCATTTCTTGACACTGCTGGGCAGCACACTTGGCAAAGTTCATCCTGCGGCAAGAAACTGGGCTACATCTGCTACAAAGACGGGGCCCCGCCAGCTCCCCAAGAAAGTACAGAAACATATTCTACTCTATTCTATTCGACCCTCCTCTCACTACTTCATTGTTTCTCTTGGTGACACATTCACTGATATCAGTCATTCAATCCCATTTATCTTTTGTTCTTTTCATCATCAGTTGAGCAAGGATTTTGTTCAGCACCTTGGATTCCCTACAATGGTCACTGCTTCCACCTTCAGCGTTCTATTCAAACATGGTCTGGTGCTCAGAGAGAGTGTCGCAAAGAAGGAGGGGACTTAGTGAGCATTCGCAATGTGGAGGACCAAAGCTTTGTCATCTCGCAACTTGGATTCGGTACGTGAAGACAATAGACGTGAAGACAGACCAACCTTCTGTCTGTTTTTACTGTAGACTGATTTTAAAATATATATATATTTTTTGTAATATTTTTTGAGAATCTAAGCAAATCAACAAATCTGAATAGGAAGAGAGAACACATGCGCACACTTAAAACAACTGTGAACATCATAAATTGTGTTCTACATGACTGTAAGTCTAAGAAATACAGTAAAATGTATTAGGACTTTATTCGTTATTTATTAAAGCTGCAGTCGTGAACTTTGAACAAATATGATAAAAAGTTATTTTTATAAAACGGTCACTTGATCCTGATAGTAGTGCATGACACAGATAATCTGAAAAAAAATCATGTTCCTCTGTGTCCTCAGTGCTCCTAATGGCATTTGCAAGTTTCCACCGTGTCCGAACAAAAACAACCAATCAGAACCGAGGTGTCTCTACAGCAGCTTTCAATCACTGCTCACAAAGCTGGCAAGCTCCGATCAAACAGTCAAACTAGGCAGCGGCGAGAAATAGGCGTTACAGTAACAGAATCTGGATTCATATTTGATCAGCGCTGCCGAGTTTGACAGTTTGATTGGAGTTCGGCAGTTTTGCGAGCAGTGATTGACAGCTGCCAAGAGACTCCTCGGCTCTGATTGGTTGTTTTCCTTCGACGCTGTGAAATCTTGCTAATGCCTTGCAAATGATCATCTGTCTCATGCACTACTGTCAGGATATGGTGACCGTTTTATAAAAATAACTTTTTTATCACATTTGCTCAAAGTTACCGACTTCAGCTTTAATGAGGTTACTTACTTTTACAAGCTGACCGTATGTAAAAACAAAAACAAAAACAAGACTTTTTACAGTATATATTTTGCGTTCAAATCATCATGAATATTAACAATCTTGAAAATTGGATATTAATTAATGTATATGTTTGCTGATTGTTTAGGGGTCTGCAGAAGACGAAGAAGTATTTTTAAAGAATTTTATAGGGAAGATGGTAAAATAAAATATATCAAAGAAACAAATACATAAGCTAGTCCATTATACTAATACAGTACAATACGTCTCCATAATGGCTAAAGTAGAGGTTAGACGATACTTGCTGACAGATTTAATGATGTCTACAATTTTCCATCTCATTAATTTAAGTGTGAAGAGCATGTTAACAGTGTGAAATTTTAGCCAATGGTTGACATGACATACATTCTTCTCCGTCCATGTCGCAGCATCCACTGATGAGCTTTGGATTGGACTGAATGACGTAAAGACAGAGGGGCTGTTTGACTGGAGCGACCACTCGACTGTCAGCTACACCAGCTGGGAGTTTGGGAAACCTGGTGTTTCCACTAATGCAGACGACTGTGTTCTCATCAGGGGAGAGGTAAGGAGCACCATGTGGATATGATGGTGCACATACAGCTCAACCTTCTTATATCTGGACACATCATACAGAGGGAGAGTGTCCGCTAGCATCCTGGCTGTATTCATTCTTTAGGAAATTCCCTTTGATTAGTGCAACAAATATTCAACTGCATTACGTTTGCACGCACACATTTGATCTTAACTTGAGCGTAAAAAGAAATTAAGAGCTTTTGTCAGATTCATTAATTTTTTCTTATTTCCAAATTAATGGTAGGTAGGAACTAAATTTACAAGTGGTCGCGACTACTCATAAATACAGATATTTATTACGGTTTGTGAAAAGTTCCGGGACATTAAATACCAAATAATACACCTTGGATGGCAGGAAAATACTATATGCCTAAGTTTTCTTTTTTTTCTCTAATTTTTCTATTATTCTTATTTATTTATTTTTAACCAAAAATATTTACAAGCAGAGACAGCATTATGAATACGAGTATATGTATATGTCTAGCCATCCAGTACATTCAAGTTACAAGTGTGCAAATGTTTAACAGTGTTGTTTTCTTGCAGAATGGGAACTGGGCGGATCGCTTGTGTGATGAGAAACATGGCTATATCTGTATGAAGCAGAGTGCCACTGAAGAGACCGGAGATGAAGTAGAAGTTGATATAGGCTGCAAAACTGTGAGTATATATACATGTAATCTATGAAATAAGTATATAGTAACTGGTTCAATATCACGTTCAGTCAGCTAAGCATCTCTCTCCTGTAGATCCAGGCACTGCAGATAAATGACTTATGAACAAAATGGCTATGTAGCATTTTACAATCACAACTCCTGAGTTCTAATCAGTGCTCGGTTTCCTCCAGGGGTGGAGAAAACATGGCTCATACTGCTACTTTGTAGGAACGGGGACAAAGACGTTTGATGAAGCTAAAGAGGACTGCAAGACCTCAGGCTCCTACTTAGTTGATGTTTCAAATGGGTGAGAACACCACGTTTTCATTAGCCTTCATATAACTCTATGTGCAAGTACTATACAGTGTATTTCGCATAATTCAATGAACTGTGTAAATATTTCCAGGGTGGATAACGCCTTCCTTGTCAGCATGGTGGGGTTGAGACCAGAGAAATACTTCTGGCTAGGCCTCTCAAATCAGAAAACGGTTGATCAATTTGTGTGGACCAACACGGACTCGGTGAGGTTTACTCACTGGAACGCTGAAATGCCAGGTATGGACAAAGATGTAGTTCCATCTTTAAAATAGAGGGAATAAACAGCAGCTCCACAATTTACATTTGACTATTTGTCCCCTCAACAACTCAAGGTTACGAACAGGGCTGCGTTGCCATGACAACTGGGATTTTGGCCGGACTCTGGGATCTGCTGCCCTGCACCAACCAAGAGAAATACATCTGCAAACACCAGGCAGAGGGGGCAGTTGCAACCGTTCCACCGCCGACTCAAGCTTCTCCTAAGTGTGAGGATGGTTGGAATCGAGTGGGAACAAGAAACAGCTGCTCTAAGGTACAACCAGAGGTCAAACTCAGCTAAACACAATTAAAACATGTTACCTGCTAATACCAACAAAACAAGACCAGTCTCCTGCTACAATCCCCATAACATGACCAGTTAGGCTCCTGCACGCAATTCAGATATACTAAACACAACAACTATGGATCAATTTAAGTACTAGATGAATGGTGATAGTGTATACACACTACTTTAAATTACTACTACTGTATATCAGGGCTCAACAATAAGGCCTGCCCACTTGCCCGGGGCAAGTAAAATGCCACGTGGGGCTAGTAAATCTAACAACTCACTTGCCCAAAAAGAATGAGTGAGTCATCTCGTGAGCCAGCTCGAGTGTTGTACATGCAAAGTACCGTTGTGACACTCATGAGACAATGGCGGCGGGTAGAGACAAAGTTTAAAGATGAAGTAGGCGAGATTGGAGCAAATATGATTAAAAAAAGTTATCTTTATAAAACGGTCACTACATCATGACAGTGGTACATGAAACAGGTAACCTGAAAAAAATCATGTTCCTCTGTGTCCTACTGTGTCCTCCGGTGCTCCTAACGGCATCTGCAAGATTTCACATACCGGAGGAAAACAACTGATCTGATGTGTGCTGTCAAGCTGCCGTCTATGAGGCCCGGCTGTCAATCACTCGCGAACTCCGACCAAACGGTCAAACTAGGCAGCGCTGATCAAATATGAATCAATATTATGTTACGTTAATGCATATTTCTCGCCTCAAATGTTTTCAGAATCATCTTGTTGTGTACTGTTTAGCTGTAAAATGAGAAGGTTTGTGACACCGCCGCCATTGTAAATCTGTTGAAGGAACGCTCTCTCAATGAAATGACCTGTGATTGGTCAAAGTCTCCCATCACGGGCTAGATTTTCTAAAGCCTGAAAACAGAGCCATGATGGGGTGCAGAACACTTGAATTACAATATGCTAAAAGGTTTTTATGGCATTTTTGCCCAATGATGCCAAAAATATCCTGCCTACTGCCATTTTTAGAGCTGAAGCGCAAGCAAATATTTCAATTATTCTGGAAACAGGAGTTTAGTTGGGTGGCGTTAGAGAGGATGTGGGCGAAACTCCAACTATGTATTGTGCAGTTTGCTACCAGTTTGAGAGTATTGCGGATAAAACATGACAATTAACTTTAGTCTTTGTTGTTATTTGATAACCACTAATAAATAAAACAATTTGTATAGGGGCAAGTGAAAATTGACTTCGGGCAAGTAGATTTCTGACCCACTTGCCCGACCGGACCTGTATATATAATCTGTGCTGTGATGGAAAAATGTGTTTGCACCCCTCTTAACATAATTTCTTGTGCAACGTCCAGCAAAAAACAGCAGAAAGACACAGTTAGCGACCGGCTGGTGAACATAGTGGAGCATTTAGCAGCTAAAAGCCAGATATTTCCGTCAGGAGTTGGTGGTGACCAAAAACAGAGCTAAAAGAGAGTAAATATTAGACTTAAATTCACCAGGTAGGAGGCAGGAAACTGCCTCCAAATTAATGATAACATTGGGCAAAATAAATAAATTAACAAAAGTCAATTAAATAATCTACTCCAGTCGTTGCCAAAGACTGGGTCAGGAGATTTTTATTAGGGTTGACAAAAAAAATTGCATAATTTCTTTCATGGTCTTTTATTTAACATGTATATCTGCAGTACACCTTTGAGCCACATGAGGGAGCCTGAATGTTCGTATTGTTCTGATAATTGTAGCCTACTTAGAACAATGAATCTAATATGAAAGGCTAGCATACGTTCTGTTTGTTTTACTGATGAGAGGAAAAAAAACGAGAGCCCTTCAACTCTACCTAAATGTATTTATTTTGTCTCATTTATGAAGTATATATTTCAATAACACGTGCATAAAACAAAGTTGTGATTTATCAAATGTATATCAAAATGATTGGTTTACCTATTCAAGATAATATGAGGTGATGCGGAAATGGCAGTAAAAATGATCAGGAACGTTCATTTACGCTCTTCTCACGATTTGTATACTATTGTGAATTGGGTCGCGATGGTTTGTCATTTTTAAAAAGTGGTTCCCCAGAAAAAAAGTTTGGGAAACAGTGATCTACTCTACTGCTTTACATGTCTGGTCTACGTTAATCAGGCTTTCACTCTTGTGTTCCAGTTTTTCACAGGTCCTCGTGCAGGTGAGAAGACCTGGTTTGAGGCCAGGGATTACTGCAGGGCCATCGGAGGAGACCTGCTCAGCATCCACAGCAGTGCTGAGCTTCATATGGGACGGTATGAGCTGCTTAAATACAGTTTTAACTTAAAGTTGCAGAACCAGACACCTTAAAAAAAAACACATAATTCTTACAGCATTAAAGATGGCACCCATTAATATATATTTTTAGTAGGGCTGTCAAAGTTAACGCGCTCATAACACGTTAACACAAATTAATTTTAACACCACCAATTTCTTTAATGCATTGACGCAATCCATCTTTCGGGGGTTGTAGCGGGCTTGAGTTTGCCATGTTATGATGTGACCATTTTTTTATGCCAAATGCAGTACCTGTGAGGGTTTCTGCACAATATTTGTCATTTTTTTGTGTTGTTAATTGATTTCCAATAATAAATATATACATATTTGCATTAAGCAAGCATATTTGCCCACTCCCATGTTGATAAGAGTATTAAATACTTGACAAATCTCCCTTTAAGGTATATTTTGAACAGATAAAAAATGTGTGATTAATTTGCGATTAATCGCGATTCACTATGGACAATCATGCGATTTATC
Source organism: Sebastolobus alascanus (assembly GCA_916701645.2). Taxonomy (NCBI): domain Eukaryota; kingdom Metazoa; phylum Chordata; class Actinopteri; order Perciformes; family Sebastidae; genus Sebastolobus; species Sebastolobus alascanus. Next base: position 1,018,225 of record CAKAOJ020000207.1, on the reverse strand, counting down.
GAGATTAAATATTTTAATCGATCGACAGCCCTAATTATTAGATTTCTCTGTATATAAGAGGATTAAAAAACACAAAAGCTGGGACATAGAGGCATACAAGTCTATTACAGTAAAGAAAGTCTATATTAAAAGTTTCATACTTAAAGAATAAGAATAAATAAAGAAAATAAAAATGAAATAGAATAAAAATATTTACTCTGCTATTGAAATGTGTTGATTAATTTAAGAACTTCTTTGCTGTAGTTCTCGCTTCAGTTACGTCCTGCCTCTAGAGGGCGACAATGTGCTAAATAAGGTTAAATAGATGAATTATTCGTATGATTTTGTGTACAGCAGAGGTGGAAAAGCCTGGATTGGACTTCGCGCTCCTGACCCGACCTCTGGTTATGTGTGGAGCGATGGATCCGCAGTGAGTTAACTGTGTTCTACTTGTTACAACTAATCTGCAAACCCAAATCATTCAATCCTGTTATACACATTTTGTTGTTTCTTTTTATTCACAGTTAAACTTCCAGCACTGGCAGGAAGGAGAGCCAAACAATCATAATAATGACGAATCTTGTACTGAATTCAGAATGTACCACTCGGATGAGACCGGGTCTTGGAACGATGTGAACTGTGAGGGTTACAATGACTGGCTCTGTCAGATCCGCGGAGGTACAGTTGAAAAAAAATGTGTACATATTATCTTTTGTCTCCTCTGAGGAGAAATTACTTTCCTTCAAGGAAAAGCTGACTTGTGCATGCATGCTATTTCATGCCTTTGATTGCTTTCTTCCATGCTACAAAGCTTCCCGCAAGACAAACTAGGGCTGTCAAAGTTAATGCGATGATAACGTGGTAACGCAATTGCTTGAAAGCATTTGTTTGAACACCACTAATTTCTTTGAACGCTTTAACGCAAATTGCGATTTCGGAGGTTTTAGTGGGCTCAGTTATAAAGCTAAGGTGAAGATAATGTTATCATATGAAACTAGAAAACCTAATGAATCCATTGGTACCAACCACGTCATACTAGCTTGTGAAGAAGGAGGCTAAATAATGCTCCAAACTTGCCCTAAATTTTGGCGAGGAAAAATTGGCATGGCCATTTTCAAAGGGGTCCCTTGACCTCTGACCTCAAGATGAGTGAATGAAAATGGGTTCTATGGGTACCCACGAGTCTCCCCTTTACAGACATGCCCACTTTATGATAATCACATGCAGTTTGGGGCAAGTCATAGTCAAGTCAGCACACTGACACACTGACAGCTGTTGTTGCCTGTTGGGCTGCAGTTTGCCATGTTATGATTTGAGCATATTTTTTATGCTAAATGCAGTACCTGTGAGGGTTTCTGGACAATATTTGTCATTGTTTTGTGTTGTTAATTGATCTCCAATAATAAATATATACATACATTTGCATAAAGTAGCATATTTGCCCACTCCCATGTTGATAAGAGTATTAAATACTTGACAAATCTCTGTTTAAGGTACATTTTGAACAGATAAAAAAATCTGCCATTGATTTGTGATGAATCGCGATTAACTATCGACAATCATGTGATTAATCGTGATTTAATATTTTAATCGATTGACAGCCCTATCACAAACAAGAGTTCATGTGAGCTGAATTTTTACAAAAATGATTTATCTTGGCAGGTAACCATATCAGATATTTGAGATGGGAGAAATAAACTGCATTTCTGTTAATAAGATAATAAGAAACCTGCCGTCAGTAGAGGCAACACATTAACAAATTAAATTTACAGGAAAAGTTAACATAAAATGTAAATGAAGTCATCATGTTCAAGGTTTGGTTGTCATGTGATTGAATTCCCCAATCAAGTCATTTTGCTGGTCTATATTGAAAATCTATATATTGAAGACCAATGTCCTGCTGCATTGTCTTCAATTTTAGGGACTATGAATAAAAAGGACTACAGATCCCACACTGTCCATATACAGTAATACAGATGTGAACCTCGACAAACATCCTTAACGCTGAAAGTCAAGGAGGGGGGGGTCTGATAGCAGCTTTAACATAATTTTTTAATATAAGTTTCATGACATAGATTAGTCCCACATGGTCGACTCTATCTCAACAGTAGATAGTAGCGTGTTGAACCATTTTCAACCCATGAAATGCCGATTTTTATTAATTTGGTAAGAAATGTCAATATTAACACTAGCATTGATGTGTTTCAGCACAGTACAGTCATATCATTTAGTTTACAGCTTGAAAGACATGTTTAAGTGTGCAGTTACTCCTTCTCTTTTGGTATGTTTTCTATGATGTACACCTGTATCAACTTAAAAAGCAAATACTTTTTACATTAATAATGTTTCATTTTTGGTTAAGTAATTTGCTAGATACTGTTATCCACAGTAACTCATAGCCTGAGCGGTCAAACATATGTCTATGCTACTGTCATGCTCCCCCTTCTATTTACATGATCACACAGTATGAGATTAGACTACATGAAATTGACACTTGTTTGTGGCCTTACAGGAGTGACTCCAAAACCACCACCAAATAATACTGCAGTAGGTAAGTTGACACACACACACACACACACACACACACAACCACGCACACAAAACCACGCACGCACGCACGCACGCACGCACGCACGCACAGGGTGACGAAAACATAAAATGCAACATATTGGGAAACAGATGGCTGGTAAGACTGAGTATAACATCAGTCACATGTCACATTTAACCCTTTTTGATGAATTTGAGTAGTAGCTCAAACAGTTCAGATTACTGTAATACTGACAAGGTATCAAAATGATCACAGAAGTCTTACAATTGACTGTTTTGGATGTTTTTATAAACCCGAATTGAACAAATCTAAGTGAATTGTGAAAATAGAAATGCATTAAAGGGTCATAAACAGCTTTTTAAAATAAAATTAAATCATAAATCTCAGACAACACAGAGTTACAAATATAGACTGTATATAAAGATGGACGATGCGTCGCAACTTCCTCCCACTGTACAAAAGTGAAGCCAAAATATCCCTGATACGGTAGCTGCCATCTTGAGATTTGGGACATAATTTGCCCGAGCCAATCATGAGCCGAGTACGACCGCAGCTTGTTAGCGTGAGCTATCTAGCTGCTACGTTAGCACCACGGTAGCTGTTTGGCTAGAAAAGCACAACAACTAACCATAATATCTCTATATGTAAATTTATGATCAATTCCCGAGCCTCCTGCTGCGCAACTACTTCACTCAGAGCAGCGGTCAATCATGACGGCTCACCCCCTTTTTATAGCATCAAATAACTAATTAAAATCAAACTTAACAGAAAAATTAACAGTTGAACAAACATCAGCGAGATAAGAACTACCTGAAATGACCGAAACAGTCTTTGGGAAAATGTATTTTACGTGCACTTTGACTTTTTAGTTTGGCCCATGTCCCATGCACTAACAAGGACGGGGAGGTATTTATGACCTATACTGCAGCCAGCCACCAGGGGGCGATCAAGATGTTTTGGCTTCACTTTTGGAGAGCCGTCATGTCGTCCATCTTTGTGTACAGTCTATGGTTACAAACAGTGAAACTGTGAGCATTCAAATTTCACTTTTCCATTAGACAGGTTATTTAGATGGGTGATTTTATTGGTCCGCTTGGCCAAACCAATATATCTTAAAACAGAACAAACAAAAATAAGAAAGGACACTTGACAGCGTTTCTAGCTAGTACCATTAAAACTATTCGTTTGATGTTGTTTAACATTTCATTAGACAGACGATTACAAGTCTAAGCTGTAAAAGATTTACTATGACGGACAGAAACTTAAAAAATAAAACGCATAAATTGTCAGTATGTTTCTAAAACCTTTGCAGCCTTTAACACCACTTCCGATGGTTGGCTTGTGTGGAGAGGGAATCAGTATTTTATTAACGGATACTCAATGTCCATGGAGGATGCTCGTCGCTACTGTCAGCAGAAGCATGGTGACTTGGTATCTATCAACAGTAAAGAGGAAAGTGTCTTCTTATGGAAACAGGTAGGTGTGTTTTTTTGTCTTTTCGTTTGCTAAACAATTCATTCATATTTCTAGAAAAGTAGGTCTTAAAGCTTGTGTGCATTTCTGTATATGTGCTCACAGGTTTCCAGAAGTTATGGGACCTATTATTTAGGTCTGTCAGTGGATCTTGATGGGTCATTTTGGTGAGTATCAATGAATGTCATACAATCCATTAAAGTGAATCACTGGTTCTAAGGAGGTTAGCGAAAAATCTTTGGCCTATTGATTATAGTATAATGTGCATTTAATTTTGCACTATGTCCCCCTTACACAAACAGTATATATGTGTGGAGTAGCAATTCTCCCACTTTTTATGTAAGTTATTGTTTGTACTCTATATATTGTTGATAAGTATTGTATAGTTTTCGTTGATCAATATTTGATAAGTAGTGTATTTAAGTATTAAGTATTTTTTTGCTGTTTTGTCTTAGTCTTTGATACTTAACGGTGCTGCCACAATTAATAGAGTATTGATTTAATTTTTTTTTTTTTTTTTTTACTTATCATGCTACATTTGTTGTCTCCTCTATATTGTATTTGTCCTCGGTTTATATACCATGCAAAACGGCAACAAGTTGGATAAAATTGTCTAATGTGAAACGATTGTTTGCATGATTACACGTTATAATTCAATCTAACTGCGTGTGCTTTAAGGTGGATGGACGGTTCTCCAGTGGGGTTACAAAAATGGGATGAAAATCAACCAAATTCTGATGCCTTTGATCAGAACTGTGCTACTATGACTTATTATATGGGTGAGTAATCGCAACCTGAATATTTACAAATTAAACAAAGTATTAACTCAAGATAAGATTAATATGCTGCTCTATACAAAAGTTGTTGCTGGTGAAATGTTAATAATTGTATCTCTGCTGTACTTCCAGGCTTCTGGCGTACTTGTAATTGTGGCCAAGAGCACCGGTTCATTTGTAAAAGAGGAAGCTCAGCACCTGTCAACACCACTGCAGCCCCCCCAGAGCCCCCTAAAGGCGGCTGCCCGCTCAGGTGGACCAAATTTGACTCAAAGGTCAGAAATCACTGTTAAGTTATAGTTTAGATCTTCAGTGTAAACTTTTCACTACAACTTTTTAAATGTCAGTTCCTGTTTACATTGGCTCTCCGTTGGGACTGAATGGATTTGTCCAGGTGTGTTTTACAAAACGGTTATTCAACATCTGAACTGAGTGGTAAAACAATCGGCTTTCAAAATTACAGTATGCCACACCACCTGTCCTTTTTTATACTAAATATAACATGTCTGCCCTAGTTTCGAAGGTGTTGTAACTATTGGTGTATTCCATAAAAAGGAAGGCTTGTCATAAAACATGGAAACCCTACATGCATAAATGGCAGGATGGAAAAAAACAAAAGATTTATCATAGTTAATGGACTAAGATTCGCGTTGGGCCGAACAACGCCCCTTAGCTGTGATATAATAAATATAATGGGGCGGCTGTAGCTCAGTGGGTAGAGCGCAACCACAAGGTTGGCGGTTCGATCCCTGGCTCCTACAGACTGCATGTCGAAGTGTTCTTGAGCGATACACTAAACCCCAAGTTACTCCCCGGGCGCTTACAGCAGCCCACTGCTCCTAAAATACTTAGGATGGGTTAAATGCAGAGGTCAAATTTCATGTATGTACCTGTATGTAGATGACAAATAAAGATTTCTTCTTTCTTCTTCTTCTAATCACAAGATATCGCAGCCTGGCGTGAGCGATTGCTCAATTATAACGTGAAATGTGTTTCACATGTGATAAATTTACATGTGGTTTTTAGTCGGGCTGTCAAAGTTAACACGATAATAACGCGTTAACGCAAAGTCGTTTTAACGCCACTAATTTCTGTAACACATTAACGCAATCGATCTTTTGGAGGCTGTTGCGGGCTCAGTTTTGTAGCTAGAGTGAAGATATAACATGAAACTAGAAAACCTAAGGAATCCATCGGTACCATGTCATAGTAACTCGTCGCGAAGGAGGTTAACTAACGCTTCAAACTTATTTTAAAACTATCATGCCCATTTTTAAAGAGGTCCTTTGACCTCTGACCTCAAGATATGTGAATGAAAATGGGTTCTATAGGTACCCACGAGTCTCCCCTTTACAGACATGCCCACTTTATGATAATCACATGCAGTTTGGGGCAAGTCATAGTCAAGTCAGCACACTGACACACTGACAGCTGTTGTTGCCTGTTGGGCTGCAGTTTGCCATGTTATGATTTGAACATATTTTTTATGCTAAACGCAATTCCTGTGAGGATTTCTGGACAATATTTGTCATTGTTCTGTGTTGTTAATTGATTTCCCGTAATAAATATATACATACATTTGCATGAAGCAATTATGTTTGCCCACTCCTATGTTGATTAGTGTATTAAATACTTGACAAATCTCCCTTCAAGGTACATTTTGAACAGATAAAAAATGTGCAATTAATTTGCGATTAATCGCGATTAAATATTTTAATCCGTTGACAGCCCTAGTTTTCAGAATTTTACATACAGTATACAGTATAAGTAGAACGTATTTGCTTTTTTTTGTAAATTTGTAAATAAAAATAAAAATACATAACACAAATGAACTCAAAAGGGGAGAGAAGAAAACACTCAAAATCTAAGATGTAAAATACCATCTACTGTTACATTAAAAATTGCTTAACAGTGAAAGCAATGCAGATAACATTATCAGAGGAAAAACAACAGTATGATATTTATCAATAGCTTTTATGCATTAGTCACCCATTCCTCACACAACGTAAACACAGTCTAGTTCTCAATGATTTTAGCGCTACAACAACTAAGGAGCTATAAAAAGAGAGTTTGGTAGAAAAATAAGCACACAGACGTTTTTTAAGATCAGATCAGATGGCATCAAAGCTTATTGAAAGACGACTAGTTTTTGGTTGTAGAGTGACAAATCACTATTTCATTTCTCATCTGTAGTGTTACAGTATCATTACTAACCGTGTGGCCACCTGGGAAGACGCAAGGAGACAGTGCATTACCATGGCAGGCAATTTAGTCTCCATTCCCACAAGACGTGTGCAAGGTTTGTTCTACTGTTTTGCAAATATTTTTTACTAATGATCATAATCGTTTTTCTACAATGTAAATAAAGAGAGGGTGAAATTTTATTCTTGACCTTGGAAACAACAGCAAAAATATCTTTAAAAAAAAAAATTGGGAAAAATCCCGGGGAAAAAGCTAGAAAGAGGACTTTGAGTTAAGATCTTTTATCAAACTGATAAAAATCTAATTTAAATATAATCTTGCAAAATTATCAATGTACTGTAAATTAGACCTAAAACTGAAACCTTGGAAATATTGCCAAAATGAGGGGAGAAAAAAAAGATAAATATTACTCTTACTATTATTACTATTACTATTAATATTTCTACATTTGAAATTTTCAGCATTCCTGACCACCAAAATGGCTGAAACAGCAACTATAGACCTGTGGACTGGTTTAAATTGTTTCAAACAAGATGGCTTTTACTGGACTGATGGCAAAGCAAGGAAATACACCAACTGGGGCTATTCTGTAAGTACACACAATCTACTAGCTTAGTGTTGAGTTACTGTTTAATAGAAATACAAAATGTTTGAATTATTATTCATCTTGTTCCGCTCTTTAGAAACAGCGACGTCGTCAGGGGACCTTTTATCAAAGATGGAATGAGGTAACATTTCCAAAACTGATTTCAAAGTCTAGTTTAGTTTTTGTCATGACAGAGCAGAAAAAAGTAATTTTCTAACAAACAACAAAGAATTCACAAAGGCATCAATCAAGACTACCGCAAGTTTCAACCAGTCAGCATTAGTTTTAAACTCTGATGTCACGGTGCAAAGATTTTGAAATCCTAACCACTCCCAATGTCCTTCACCAGGAAGAGTGTGTTGTGATGAGTGGCAGTTCTTCCCTTGGCACCGGTAAATGGTTTATTAAGCCCTGCAATGACACCAATGGATTTGTCTGTCTTCGAAATCTTGGTGAGTTCATCCTTTCTCTCTTTTAGAAATTGTCTGAGGCAAAAAAAAATCATTCAATATCTTGTTTAAGTACATTATGTATATCTAACATTAAGCAATTGGTGTACAGCGCCAGTGAAATTAACCTACAGTTCCTGTGACAATAATTATGTCTGTAATAATAAATAAATAAATAAAAACAGATTTATTTCTCCCATCAATAGACCAAAATATCTCGCCTCAACCAGAGCCAGCAGTTACTAACATCTATGTAACTCTGGGAAATGACAGCATGAAGGTTGTGACTCAAAATCTGACCTGGGACGATGCCAAGAAACACTGCGAATTTGATAAAGCCAACCTGGCTAGCCTGCGAAATGAGTGGACGCAGGCCTACGTCGAGCTAATGGCTATGAATCTAAAGACTCCTCTTTGGATTGGACTGAACAAACAGCAGGTAGAAGACTATTACTGTACTGTAGCACAAAAAAAGGCTAGTTCCAGCAAAAATTAGAACTTTAAAAAATCCTTTACTCAGATATTATTCAACAATTACGAATGATTAATTTACTAAAAAATGATTAGCTTTTATCCATGACATATAACTTATAACCCTCACACGACAGCTGTCCATGGTGTCATAAAAAAGACTATATTTGTTTATTCTAATTGGCAAAGAAATACATTTAAAAACACTATGTACAATGGATGCTGAATAAAAAGGTTGATTTGAACCATTCTTGCTTTCAGACAAGCGGTTATTTTAGGTATATTGATGGCTGGCACCTGAACTCTGCCAACTGGGCTGAAGGTGAACCGAGCAGAGACAAACCCTGTGTGTACCTGGATCTGGATGGAAAATGGAAGACTGCTTTCTGCAATCGGACCATGAACGGTGTTTGCATGCAGTCTTCAGGTACTTTGTAGGTTTCAGTGATTATACTGTAAATGATGTAATATACTTTATTTAGCTTATGTCTTTGGCATACGGTGTGTCAGATGTTAGCTTATTAACCTTGCCGTGATCCATGACTTACATATTAGGTAACGAATCCCTTCCATTTGTTTTTTTAAAGAATTGTGACCAAGATACAGACTAAGCAGGACATTTTACGTCAAATTCAATTTGTCAGTGCTCTCTGGTGGACAAACTATGTAATGGTAACACTGTTTCTAAATAACTTCAAACAAACATCGCTAAACACAGTTTAGCATTTCTGTGCAGTAATTTCATGATATTTATTGGCCGACATACACACAGATACCAATATATCGGCCACTATATTGGCTTTTCAAAACACTATCAAGAGGAAATCTGTCAATGTTTTAAAGGTGCAGTGTGTAGGATTTGGCACCATCTAGTGGTGAGGTTGCAGACTGCAACCAACTGAAACTTCTCCCGTGTGCCAAGCGTGAAGGAGAACTATGGTGGCCGATGCAAAAAAGTGAATGGCCCCATCTAGAGTCAGTGTTTGGTTTGTTCGTTCTGGGCTACTGTAGAAACATGGTGGGCGGCTCCGTAAAGAGAGGTAGTGTCTAGAAGGGAACCCGCAAGTTGGGGAAACACTCGCGAGATGGTTAAAGTTAAAGCATTGATCTCGAATAGTTAAGGTTAGGATAGGTCGTCGAGCAGCGAGTCTCGCGAGAGTTTTTGCAGATCTCAGATTAGATTTCGCAAAATTGCGGGTTACCTTCCAGACACGACTGTGAAGAGAGGACCCGCTCCGTATGTAGATATAAATGGCTTATTCTAATGTAACAAAAACAGGTGAATATACACTACACACAAGGAAAACATACTTAATACTATATTCCATATATATATAATATTATATTCCATTTCTGTTAATAGATCCCCCTAATTGTTACACACTGCTCCTTTTAGTAGTAAAAACAAGACGTATTTCGATGGGGTGCGGGTGAGTTAATACAATTTATCTAAATTTAAAGATGGCGTATAATTTCAGGATCTGGATCAGAGCTAGTTATTACAGCATTGCAGTATATAAAGGTTTTAAGTTCACTGCATTGAATAACAAGTAATTAGCTGATCTCCTCATCACTGTCTTTGTCACTCACAGATGTGCCACCAACAGAGTCAACCAACTTCCCAGGGATTTGCCCTGAGGAGACGAATGAGGAATACCACCAGAGTTACACCTGGCTGCCATTTAAGGGTCATTGTTACTTGTTTATAACAGAGGAAATTGAATGGGCAGATGCAGCTAGCAGCTGTGTCAGGCATGGTAAGAGACACATTTTAGATCTAGTGTTGCTCAAGTGTATGGCATAATAAACTGCCACTATAAGTGTTTCGTAATTGTGTGACAACCAGACTGTTTTTTGTTGTGAAGGTGGAATCCTGGCGAGCATCGAAGATCCTAATGAGCAACAATTTATTAAAAGCAACGTGGAGATATTTCAAGATAGCCACAGCGCTTTCTGGATTGGCCTGTATAAAACTCATAGAGGTATGTTTACACTCTTTGCTGTAGTCATAGAAATAGATTAGGAGCAGAACGGACATTCCCATTCAAATCAACATAGCAGGGTGGTCAGAGCGGCGGACATTTTTATGTGTACTGTTGCCACTGCAACTGTTGTAGTGGGCTAACTTAAACTGACTTACGGCAAGTAGTGGACTCACTCATGCCGACGTGGCGTGTAAAACAACAGCGTCGGCATCTAGTGTGTGTTATACGTAAGTAAGAAAGAAAGAAAGAAAGAAAGACAGCATGAATTGACCTCAACGGATGTCCATTCTGCTCTCTGACTATCACCGCTGCCGGCTTAGCGGCGGAGCAACACACTTTACAGCCCCACTGACGTGTGTTGTCACCATAACAACTGACCAAACAAATGACCACGGCAAACAGTTCAATGTCCGTTCTACTCCTGTTCTATTTCTATGGCTGTACTGCACTTAAAAGGTGCTCTGTGGAGTTTTGTTTACATTCCTTGTTCCTCACCAAAATGCATGGTGTCTATCCTTCAGATCTAACAAACCCGTTGAATACATTTCCTTCCTCATTAAACATTTACAAAGCCGATATTCTGAACACATTGAAACCTGCTTTGTTTACATGTAGAGATGAAACGGGGTTAACCCTCTTCACTTTAATCCTTTAATCAGCAGGTGGAAAGCAAGACACAGGAACTCTGCTTGGGTCTTGATGAGTTGTAGCATTTATTCACCAACAAATAAACTGTACACACACTGCACTGCTACGTTCACAGCTATAACGTTACTGATAACTTCATACTCACCGTAACACGCGCACGCTCTCGACCGCACACTTGCTAACGTTACGTACACAACCTACACACTGAGTTATTATGAAGTGTCGGACCATTCGGTAAAGCCCTAATTATACATGCGTATAGTGCACACAATGGACACAACTTTTATAGTTAGACAAGAAGTGTGAATATTTTCGCTTTCATTTCTGATATTTTACACATATGATATGATGAATACTGTGGGCCTACATACCTTAGTGTGATTATAAGTCATTATAAGTGCATGTGAGTGAATATTGGCAAGCAAATTAGTTTCTATGTCCCATTCATTGTCTCAATGCGCTTATACGGCCATTATGGAAATGCGTCAGTTCGGCTACCGAAGGACAGTCGGAATAGGTGTTTAGGAGAAGTCAGGGCAGGAGGGAAACATATCAGACGGAATAATTAAAATTTTGGAACCACAACTTTAAATGCCGTGGGCTATGGTGGTGCTAGTCTTAAAGGAGTTTGCTTGCTGCTGGGCTTGCAATACACTGACAGAAACCCTGGTGATAATCAAACATGGTTTTAATAAAAATTTAAAATGGTAATAATAACCATCTGGAATTTGACCATGGTTTATCGTGAAACGGGTGACGTTAACATCCCTGTTTACATCCATGTTTGTTGGTTAGCAGTCTTCTTCTTCACTGCCTTTGATGGTGCATTACTGTATATCTTGGCACATTGCTACCACCTATTGATCAGTGTAATACTGTGAAACCTTTAGCAGGAATGTGTAACACATCATCCGCATGCGCATTCATGTGCACATTGAAACAAATTGGTCAAACAATCAATTTTCCTGCTGATGAAAGTGAATAAAAACCCAACAAAATTGGGAAAATTATTAATTTGAGAAAATACTTTTAGCTAATTTTAAAATTGTGTTTACCAGATGTTGCCCTTTAATTTTTTGTTCTTTTCTTTATTTTTCATACGCAACTTAACAGGGCCTCCACAGCACAGGGGGGCAAATTACAGATACATATAAAACAGTTATATGACAAACTATCAAAGTGAAAATAGTAATACAAAAAGTTTCTGTTTGGCCCCAGGGTCATGGCTGTGGTTGGATAAAACAGTCGTGGACTACACTAACTGGGCTGCAGATGAGACTGATAATGACTATGCAGAGATCGGAACCTCAGATGGGGCTTGGAGGACAGGTCGCAGATGGCACGACAGAGCATACATCTGTGAAACATCCAAAGGTAAGATACTCATGTAGTTTAAATATATGGAGTTTTCATAAGCACTTCTCACACATGTAGCTAGTTCAAAAATCCTCTAGAGTAAGAGGGAGCCATACTCAAGCCTCTTTTAAAGGTCCATTTCCCTAAAAAGTAGAGGTAGACCGGTTTGGCCGATTAATCAGCACCGACAGAACGTTTTACAAACTATCGTTATCGGCAGAACTGGGCTCTGATAGTGGCCGATGGCGGCACAACTACCACTAGTCACGCAGGGATGTACATCACTGTTTTGCATGGAGGCTCCATACACAAAATCATGGTAGAGGGGGAGAAAAGAAGTTATCTCTCTGATGTATAAACAACACTATCATCTCTTTGTCCCACAGAACGGCACACCGCCCATTACAAATAAATAGAACATTTTCCAATGATGTAAACCACCAAATCACACTTCAGGATATTTTTTTCCGAATTATTAAATTCGGAGTGACAAAAAACTACATATACAAAAGTAGCTGACTAGGCTGCTGCAAAAGTAAAGAAGATATTGGCCAATTAATCGGCTATCGGCTTTTTCCTGCTCCAAACTATCGTTATGTATCAGCCTTTAAAAATCCACTATTTGTCAACCTCTACTAAAGGGTCATCCTCCATCAACTGACATAAACTCAACATCCAGCCTCAGATCATCTTTTGTAACTCGGACATTTTACAGGTTATTTAATGTGTGTACTGCTGAAAAGTTAATACTAGAACTTTATATGTAGACTGAGGAGCAACAGGGGTCAGAGTCTTCCCTCCAGGAGAAGTTGATGCAGGGGTGGAGGTGGAGCTGATAAAATTACATATTTATATTCCTTAAAAAAGATAAGTTATCTGAGTATTTTTCCCTTCTTTTCCCAACAGTGATGCCCGTAGATCCAGATTCAAAACCTGGTAAGTTACACCTTTGTATCTCCTTAAGTTGCTTAGTATTTGAAATATTTAATAATAATATTTGAAAAATGTTACATGTAATGCAACATTGACAGTTATTATCAAAAATGATGTAGTGAAATTAAATTAAAAGGAAAATAAATTATATTTAAAGTTAAATTTAGTTTTGACTGATCAACTCCACTTGTTGAATTTTGTGCAGAACCTCACGGAGGTAAGGATCCTCGCAATCGTGTCCACACGACTTTGATAGTTGTGCTGATCATCGCTATCATTTCTACGCTGATGGCCTTTGCATTCTTCCTCTACAAGAAGTCTCCTCGTCCCTTACCCGTTCCCTTTGACAATCCACTCTACTTCGACAGTGAACGATCCCAGCCCGATGTGGTCGATACCAATAAACTGATAGAGAATGCAGAAGCAATAGTAAACCCTGAGCCTATTATAACTCTGTGATTTATAAAGTAGCAGAATCTAGTGGGACATACACTATACTGTACTGTATCCCAGACTGATGTGTTACACTTTGATGCTTCATTAGTGTTGTTGCTTGTTTACTATATTCCATGTATATTCAGTTATTTAACAATATGTCACTAAGTGTGAGTTTCAATGGAGTTGGCAATGTCTGACCTCATGGAACAGAACAATTTAGGCTCTAGGATGTCTCAATGGGAATGACTGGTATTTGATTTTGTCTTTTTATCTATGATTGAATGTATATAATTGTGATATGTTATGCTTATGCTCACTAGATGCTGTTCATTGCTTGAACTCTTGAAATGTATAAAAGAAAATCTCACTGCCTGTCACTGTTAAATGAACATTAAACTTGGCACAAAAGAATAAATAGAACGAGTTATATCTTATTAATTAAAGGTTTCATTGATTACATTAAAGGTCTTATTGATCAAATTTGTATGGCTTTAGAAAGGTGTCGAATAAAAGTATGGCTTTTCCTGAAAAAGTTATCATGATTGTGAATTAATCATTTAAAAAATGTTGGTGGGTCCAAAATGAGCGGGTTTTTTTTTTTTTTCTCTGTGGAAGATATCTGACGTTTGGTTCCCACTTCTTACAAGGCTTGTGAGCCAATAGTAAAACAACGTTGGTATTACGTGGTATCTCCGTGTCGTCAGTTAGTGTGGAAAAAACGTATAAATGGCTGAGATTGACGGTAAGTTTCTGGCAACGACTTGTTGTGAAGTAAAAGCAATGGAACGGGGGTGGGTGAATGCGACATCTAGTGGCTGAATGTTTTCAATAGCACCTTTAAAACTAGAATTACCACATCGCAGTAGTATGCCTCCGCCAACTACTCAAGTTGTAGTTTACATCCATGTCATCACTTCATCATTTTATCTTAAAGGGACTATATGTAACTTCTTACACGTATAAATCATACCGGGTCGGTGTCCCATGCGGCGCACATGCATTCTTGAGTTATGGTTAAAAATGTGTTTCGTGACGTTACAGTGACGTCCACTGCACGTCCAATTTGCAGTGGACGTTTGTGCAGAAATAAATGCTGCAGCTCCTCCAGACCAACAGAGGTTTCCCGTGTCTTGTGAAGTGACGGGGCTCCACAGCGAGTTACGTTATCGTCTCCGACCGGGTGTTGGTGTCGGTGTTCCCTCCGGGTCGGGAGGCTGAAGCAGGAAAAGCCAACACTAGGATCAGCATTGATTCATGGAGAGACCTTCGTCTGGTCAGCTAACATTACTGCCAAGCAGGTGAAATATAGAGTGATATTGAGTGTTAGCTGACGTGTGTCACTCCACTGTTTAGACCGGTGCTCGTTCATGTCTATGTAGAGCGAGCAGCAGCGAGCAACAGGACACTGACTTTCGTTGACATTGCGGCCACATGTGTCGCTGTTAACAAGCAATTTCTGATTCTTACATAGAGTCCCTTTAATACATTTGTGTGAAATTGTCAGTATTAGCACATGCATTCTTGAGTTATGGCTAAACATGTGTTTTGTGAGGTTACAGTGACCTTTGACCACCAAAATCTAATCAGTTCATCCTTGAGTCCAATTGCTACCATAGTGTTTGTGTTAGCATTATAGTCATATTTTTATCATCTTGCGTAATTGTATCAATGAGTCAATATGTACTTATGATTTATCATGGAGATCTGAGGTCTGTTTAGTTCTGGATAATTATGGATAACTGAGACACAAAAATATCTCAGTTTTTAAGTCTAGACCAACTGAAATGAACCTTCATATATGAACCTGGCCCATCTTCAAACCACCTGTATCCATTGACAATCCCTTTATTTTGGTAAACGCATGCTTAGATGCTTTATTCACTTGATGCAGAAGCAAACAGCAACTTTCCTCAAACCTATCTTAAGCTGTTTTACTGATAACACCTGGTGGCTGAGGAAGGATGATGCAGGTATCACAAAGAGGTCAGAAACTCTGAAAAAGTGGTGTGAAGAGATAAAAATGAAAAATAAATAAAAGCCATCCAAACAAATAACTGGTTGACCCTTTAGAGGTGTTCAGTACATGTACCAACTTCAGTTGAATCATACATTTAACAAGTAAAACGGTGATATGTACAGTATGTAAGGCTTCCGTTTCGAGGGGTGACAGTACCCTAGTAGGGTGTGTTAATATTACACTCTGCAGGACAAATTAGCACACAGGCTGTCTACTGTGGAGACAGCTAAGAGAACAAGGAATTGTTATTTATTCCTAGCTTCATTTATTTATGTTCTTTGTAACTGACAAACTGAATAATAAAAGAAAGTTATATTGCATTCATTCTCTGTATGTATTTGCTCATGTTTTACAAAGGGTTTAACCTGAGCCAGGCCATACATCAAAGATAGTAATCATATATATCATGCTGGTATCGGATCGGTACTCGGTATCGGCCGAAACCGGAAGTTCAGGGATCGGAATCGGTATTGGGAAGGAAAAAATTGTATCGGAACATCTCTATCAGTGACAATGAATAAAGTTGTCATCGTGTTACAGAGTCCAGTAGCAACTGCACTGCAAACTGACCAGCTGCACCCAAATGTATTGTTCCTCTTGAGACGGTCAGTGAGACATGTACACTATTCACTTTGGGCAAAGTACTTTGGAAAACGCCTTAGTCAAATTGTGCTGGCATAAGCAACTTGTTCAACCGTCATTTGCCAACTGTCTTTCCCAGGACAAGTACCAGACCCTAGCGATTTTAATCATCACCGGTGTACTCACACAAGCCACTTCCTCTTTCTTTATCCCAAACATCACATTCATCATCAGGCCAATTCATACCATTTACTGTCAACTCAAATGACAATGTTTCCTGTGAAACAAGCTGTGGAGGCAATGTTACTGTATTAAAGCTGAAGTAGGCGAAATTGGAGCAAGTATGATTAAAAAAGGTTATTTTCATGAAACGGTCGCTATATCGTGACAGTAGTACATGAAACAGGTAACCTGAAAAAAATCATGTGCCTCTGTGTCCTCTGGTGCTCCTAACGGCATCCTCAAGATTTCACAGAGCGGAGGAAAACAAGCAGACAGAGCTGACCATGGGATCTGCTGTCCAGCTGCAGTCTGCTATGAGAGCCGGCTGTCAATCACTCGAGAACTCCGACCAAACGGTCAAACTAGGCAGCGCTGATCAAATATGAATCAATATTATGTTACTATAATGTCTATTTCTCGCCTCAAATGTTTTCAGAATCATCTTGTAGTGTACTGTTTAGCTGTAAAATGAGAAAGTTTGTGACCCAGCCACCATGTTGAAATCTCTTGAAGGAACGCCAAGCATCGGTCACATGACCGGAGCACAGCCAATAGGAACAATTTTCTAAAGCCTGAAAACAGAGCCATGAGGAGGTGCAGAAGTCTAGTTATCTCTCAGAACACTTGAATTACAAATTGCTGAAAGGTTATTATGGATTTTTTGCCCAGTGATGCCAAAAATATTCTGCCTACTGCCACTTTAAGTACAGTTGAAAAAGTCATTCCTTTTAAAGGAATATAGTACTGAAAAAAATGCAGACATTGTTTGCAGGATTCCCATCCAGATTGCCTGTGTTTGGAAGTTTTTTTTCCTCTCTTTCCTCTGCCCTCTCTTCTTCTGCTCCCCTCAGCTGTACACTTTCCCTTGCCTCCTGTCTACTTTCTCCTCATCAGTCCCTCCCTGAGTATCACCCTTGTCTGTCGCTCGCTCTCTCTCTCTCCCTCTCTCTCTCTCAAAACCCAACCGGTCGCGGCAGATGGCCGCCCACCCAGTGCCCGGTTCTGCTCTAGGTTTCTACCCGCTAAACGGAGAGTTTTTCCTGGCCACAGCGCATAACAATGCAATGCTCATGGGGGATCTCTTGTTGTGTCCCTAAACTATAGAGTATGGTCTAGACCTGCTCTATATAAAAAGCGTCTCAAAATAACTTCTGTTATGATTTGACGCTATATCAAAATAAATTGAATTGAATTGAATTGTCCTCTTCCATCCCGTTCGACCCATGTTCCCTCTCTGTCAATCAAGGTTAACAAACACTTAACTAGAGACCATCTTGCAATGGGATCACACCACCAGCGACGCCAAATTGGACCACACCCACTTTCAAACTCGGCATTCATTTTGATGTTAACTACACATCTCTAAAGTTTCGTGTCTGCATCTGGCACGGATGCAACGGTACTGTGGTGACACAATCTGTCCACAGACCGAAATATAAACACCTGACTCACACACAGACTCAACAGGTGAAAACAATGCCAACGTCACTGTCTCGGCCGGTAATAATTATATAAATGAATATAGTTATTTTTCGTTGACAGCTGAGCAATAACTATGTTTTTTTGTAACATGCAAGGTTAGCTCATCCACAGCCTAACTGCACCAATGCAATCATGTAAATTTAGGCTATATCAGTTTATCTGTCTATATATTGTGCACATACTGTAGGCATACAGTCTAGCTAACGGCCCTGCTGACCTACCTCATCTGCTTCTGTTTTCCTTATATATCTGAATAAGCCCATTTTAAAAATTGTGCCGGGCTGTGGTGGCAAAGACGTTACCAACACAAACACTGATACAGTAAATCACTCACAGTATCAGTAGGCCTAACACTCATCAGTAAAAGGGTGGTCAAGTCAGTATGTCAACATCATATCATCACCAAAACATCAAAATCTCTACTTTAATCAAAGTGTTAAAGCGTTTTCTCTCTTAACTGAGATGGATTCAGTAATCTTAATCACATGTCTTCCTGTGTTCTTTTCTTCCTTGCCGTTACCTTGATTCACCACAGAGTTGTTCCGCTGACCTTTGATTAAAGCTAGGGTCGGTAATGCTGAAAAACTTGCAAGAGAGATTTTAAAAATGGTCAAACCGAAAACCCAGCCTAGTGTTGCCAACTGTTTTCCAACGAAAATATAGCAGCACTAGCTCCAAATGTCCCTAAATTCAGCGAGAAAGTCGCCAAGTCGGCAACACTGACAGTCCGTCCTTTCAGGCCTCCCTCCAAAGCCACTCCCCCAAAATTATCATTATGAACGTAAACAACGAACATGGCTATTGTTAGAACTCACAGCTGTCAAGAGAGCAGCTTGTGGAAGACTCCACAGGCTGGCAGGTAGCCGATCCAATCATTACATTCATGTCGAATGAAATGATTAGATGGGTTTATTACAGTCCTGCGACAGCCACTGGTACCACACTTTTTTTTAAGAATTTAAAAAAATACAACAAAAAATGTATTTGAAAGTATTAAAGGGACTGTTTATAAGAATCAAAAATTTGTTGTAACAGCAACACTTGTGGCCGCAATGTCAACAAAAGTCAGCGTCCTGTTGCTCGCGCTCGCCCGTGTGCACGCGCTACCTGAATGTTAGCGAGCGTCCGTCAAAACATGCGAGGAGACACACGTCAGCTAAAACCACAATATCACTCTATATTTCACCTGCTTGGCAGTAATGTTAGCTGATCAGATGAAGATCTCTCCATGAATCAATGCTGATCCTAGTGTTGGCTTTTCCTGCCTCAGCCTCCCGACCGCGGCCGGAGGGAATAGGGGAGACACCGGTCGGAGACGATAACGTAACTCGCTGCGGAGCCCCGTCACTTCACAAGACACGGGAAACCTCTGTTGGTCTGGAGGAGCTGCAGCATTTATTTCTGCACAAACGTCCACTGCACATTCACTAGATAATCTCAGAGCTAAACTAACTCTTCTGCAGTGTGTAGTGTGCGCGCAAGCTCGTGGAGTTGGAGCTAGCTGAGCGAGAACTAACGCGGTGTGTGAGTGAAGAAAAGCAAGCAGGAGCAGAGCGGAGACTCCAGCCCTGGAGACCAAAGCTACAGTGTCCCCCGCGTCCTCCGACCACGGCCGGGAGGCTGAAGCAGGAAAAGCCAACACTGTTTTGCAAGACGGGCTTCACTAGATATAACTTTGCGGTTTTGTTGCTTCCGTGTAGTTTGTGTTGGGAGTCTGAGTCTGAACAGCATACCCACACGCGTGCGCGCGTGGGACACCGACCCGCAATGATTTATACGTGTAAGAAGTTACAAAAAGTTCCTTTAAACAGTAATTCATGTCCAAGTATTATACTCCCTCAAGGTATTTACACAATTCCGGACTCAATGTCAATCAATTCCTGCGAAGTTCACGTTTGCTGAACTAAAAGAACTGTCAGCATTATGATGGTTCCCTTGTGGTAAATATTACACAAGACTTTATTCACTTGAATTCTAGAGAACAGTTTCATGAGACTCACACTGGTTATTCACTTCCTTGAACTTTGTTGTTGTTAAAAAAAATCACTTATTTGGCATTGCCCTTCTACTGTTTTCTTATTTCCATTATTATTTCGTATTCTATGGATCTTTTCGATACATTGCTGGTCTTATTTGAGGTATTTTTTTCATTGAGGGTATCACTTTCAGTAGCACTCTACTGTTTCAAAACTTACTTGCGTACTCCACAGTTGTACAGTCAACTGCATTCAAGTCTACGTTTTGTTTACGCCCCAAAAATGGTCTCAACTCCATAAAAAATTGGATGGCAGATCATTTTCTATAGCTAAATACTGACAAAACAGAAGTTCTTATTTCTGCTCCAGCTGGCGTTGTCCTGAAGGTGATAGAAAGTCTTGGCTCTCTATCCTCTTCTGTTAAACCTACCCTCTGTAATCTAGATTTTTCTATGGACCAGTCTTTGAGTCTTGACCAGCATGTTGAATTCCCTAAATCACCTGGTGAATCAAGTGGTCCAAAATGCTGCCGCCAAGCTTTTGACCAAGTCCTCTAAAAGGTCTTGTGTTATTGCCTTTTTAATTTCTTTACAATGGCTTCCCATCAAGTTTAGAATCCAGTACAAAATCATGTTTAGAGCCTTGCATGTTCAGGCGCCTGCTTACATTAAAGAGCGACTGCAGCCCTACATCAGCAGCAGGTCTCTGAGGTCCTCTGATCAGGAGACAGAAGGACACAGTGCTCAAGTCCCATTTGTTTAGACTTTGACTTTGTCTTGTATTTTTAGCTTGATGTCTGCATTTTTGTCTGTTGTTTTCTTCTTTTACTTGCTATTTTGTCTTTTGTTGTGAAGCACTTTGTGACGTCTGCTCTTGAAAGGCGCTACATAAATAAACTTATTATTATCATTGTAGAGAATTTAGACCACAGCGTTAGTCTACAGCGTGTAATTGGCTGCAAAGAAATGTATTTTGAGAAAAGTGTTAATTTTGGCAGCTATTTTAAATTTAGTCTCAGTCTTAAAATGAAAATGCTTATTAGTTTTAGTTAAATTTTAGTCATTTTTATCCTTCATAGTTTTAGTCGACGACAACTCAGAACGTTTCAGTCCAGTTAGTTAGTTAGTTAGTGTATGTCTGTGCCTTGATTCTGGGAACACAGCTCAGCAACTGTCCCTCCCTGTTCGTCTGAAATAGTTGACAAATATGTCTTGAGACATGATGCTGAATCATTAAAAGGAACATGAAAGAAGATATGATGACGTGGCATCGTTGGATGGGTAGGTGCTTTTAAATTCCCCTCTTTCCACAATCACTCACACAACTCTGAAATCCTCTGCTAGAAATGCATGGATAAAGTCTTCAGCTGTGGGACATCTCAGAAGAATACTAACAATGAAGATAACTTGTACAGCCTTTGTGCTTCTCATCCAAACATTACAATGCTTGGCTTCAGACGGTACAGTATTCCAACTTCTTAATTCTGAGTTTTTTGTTGGGGTTTTACAGAGCAGGTATGTCATGAACATTGCTTGATATACCTAACTCGCCTGTTACCCTATGTTTGTTGATTTTGTAAAGTTCAATATTGAGGTAATTGTGACTCTAATTATAAGAATTTTGTTTGCTTATTACATTTCTGTTTATTCTGTGAATAATTTTAATTAATAGATAATGAGTAATAGTGATATTGACAGTAATATTGTCCGTGTAATGTAAAATCCAATTAGACACAACTCCGATGATAGACTGTACAAACAGTTGTTCAGTGGATTTCTTCTGCATTGAAACACAAACACAACCGTGTATTGATTCTTTGAACAACCTTTCTCTACAGATTCATCATTTCAACTTTCTAACAAGGCCACTGGTTTTTGTTTGGTTAATCAACATGGCTACTGCTTTGGCGCACGCTGGACAACTGGTGAACGACTTTTGTATCCATGGAGAGACAAGTGTCTGGGAGTCCAGGGGAAAAATGTGGGAAGTGAAATAAGCCTCTACGATTGTGACGAAAACAGCGATCTCCAAAAGTGGGAATGCAAGAATGGAACAGTGCTCGCCCTCAAAGGCCAAGAGCTTTACATTGATCTCACTGCAGATAACACAGCAGTTCTCTCCAGAACAATAGGACCCAATAGCCACCTCACAATTACTGGGACGTCCCAAGGTCCTTGTACAAGAACATACAGAGGTACAGTATAAAACACTACGACACAACACTTGGCGACTTATAAAACACTATTGTTGGTCCTAATTACTAACCAAGAATTGGTGTGCAAATTCTTTTTAAGTCTTTAGATGAATTCAAATATTTTTTTGTTAAGATAAAAACCGACACACTGAATTGACCCCATCTCATGTTTTAATTATTTTGCATCATAAGTGATGAAGTAATGTGTAATATTTTCATAAAATGTAGTACTACAGGTACAGAGGTTCTCAAAATACTCAAACTACAAACACATAAAGTAAGTTTTATAAATATCTGCAAATAAGGACTTATCTTTCAAAATTTCTAAAAAGCCAAACTAGTAAATAAATACACCCTTTAATTAACTTTCTGATTAAAAATCATAATAATGTAATCAAAAATATATAAAGCTCTTGAGAACAGGGACACCAATGCTAATATTCAACAAAAATGGATTTCCGAAATAGGAGATCATCTAAACGCAGAGGAATGGAGGCAAGAAATTCATAAAAGACAAATTCTAAATACTGGAGGGAATTTGTGTGGAAATTATACACAAGATTGTTTATTACTCCAAATATCCTTTCCAAAACTAACAGATGAATGAAGTCAGACTGCTGGAGAAAATGTGGAGAGGCCAAAGCAGACCATTCACAGGTTTTCTTTTTCTGTCCTGTTTTATAATCATTTTGGCATTCAGCCATAACAGGCATCAGGAACACCTTTAATATGACAAAAGCATTGAACCCTATACTGTATATATTATTCTTGGAAAATCACCACCTGAGTTAACGCAGGAAACAGACCGGTATTTATATAGAACACTTAGAGCCGCAGCCATGAAGCAAATAACTAGGAACTGGTTAAAACCCTCAAGTCCATCAATTCAAAGATGGAAGGAAACAATACAGGAAAATACAGAAATGGAGAGAATAACTTATAGAGTTAGAAATGGAGAGACAGAATATAAGAGGCGTTGGTCAAAGTGGATGAGATATAAGACAATGATTTGATGTAGGAAATTACACAGATTAAATAGAGTTAGAAATGAAGAGTCAAAGTACAAAAGATGCTGGTTTAAGTGAATGAAATGTGAGGCCGGAAATTAATTTATGAAATTGCTTATACTCAGATAACAGAATGATTTATAAATGGGCAGAGGCTGATCTTGGGCAAACAAATAAACATAACCGACAAAAATAATATACACATCTTGGAGGAGAAGACACAAATACCTCCCACCACCTTTTTTTCCTCAAGATTTTTTGCATGTATGTATTTGTATATATGTGTGTGAGTATTGATGTGTGAAAAAAAAATGCAAATATATATTGGACATTTTGTGGATGTATAATTCATGAGTAGTTTGCAATAAAAGTATTAAAAAAAAATACTCAAGCTACTTGTTTGTTTTGTTCTATTGTTCTTTCAGAACTGTACACCATTGGAGGAAATGCAAATGGTAGGCCCTGCATGTTTCCCTTCATGTACAAAACCCAGTGGTACTCAGACTGCACTAAAGCTGAACAGGCAGAAGGACGACTATGGTGTGCCATTCAAACTAAATATGACCATGAACTCTGGGGCTACTGCCCAACTAACGGTGAGTACTGCAATGAGAGAATGGTTACAAAGCATGATTTTTAAAGTGTACACTGACTATGTTTACATGCACACTAATATTATTCGGAATCAGGGCTCATGCTTAAGGATGTCCCGTCTTCCCGGGGAGGAAAAAAATAGGACCGGGGGGGATTACAAAATTAATTTTGGGACAAATTTGGGACGAGAGTTGAAAGAAAAGTACCCGTCAGAATGAACAATGATAAATGACTGCACTTTTGTGTAGCGCACAGTTCTTATTAAACCTCCTTGACAACATAAACACAAACACGCACACACACTGTCAGTGTCCCCCGATCCATCCCGCACACACACACACACACACACACACAGCATATACTGCCGGCCTCTGACCTCACGACAGCCGCAGCAGCAACGGGGAATTATTCCCAAGTCATTGAGGTAAACTTTCTAAAGACTCACCTGTTTAGACAGGCGTTTGGGTAGCTTGTATGTACCAGGCTTATAAATACAATGTATTTATTGTGTTCTCTTCTCTATGCATTGTGTTTTATTTAGTCATTTATTAATCACGTGGCTTGTGTGGTCACCACAATTTTATATGAGGTATACTTGTATGTTTTGCATAATGATCTTGTAAAGCACTTTGTGATGTCTGTCTGTGAAAAGCACTTTATAAATACATTTTACTTACTTACTAGTATTAACAATCATTAACAAGTATTACCAATTAGCTAACATTAGACTGTTTAACCACTTATTTACTTACTTACTCCAACTTTAAGACGAACCAGCTAGCAGGGCCGGTTCTAGCTTTTTGGGGGCCCATATGCAAAATACAGTTTTTTGATCAAATGCTAAATTTTTCAAATAAAAAAATATTTTTATTGTGTTGAAAATTAACTTAGCTGCAGTGTTAACATCAAAATATAAATTCAAATTATAAATAAATCAATAAAATTACTTTAAAACAGAAAAAAACAATGTTTTGGATAAATTATAAATTTATGAACAAAAATAAAGAAATCAAATTTGATGTTTTATAAGGTCACTTTGAATGATTAACTAATGATAATGTAGAAAAACAAAGATTTAAAATTTAGGACGGTCCACATTAATTTCGGGACGGCTTAGGTTGTATTTCGGGTCGGTTCCTGGAGGATGGTGAAAAAACTTGAATATGACAATATTCTGAAGTTGATATGGGTCATGTAAAAAGCATATTCCATTTGGATATTCCGTATTTGGCGTTATTCCAAATGTGGCATTTTTCGATTAAGACATGTGGGATATGCCGATATTATTTGGGTTTTAGGAGCATTCTTTGGACACTTTGGTTTGCGACACACGGCCTCTTGCCTGTTTACAGCCAACTCTGTGCGTTGTACACAAACCAACTAGCCGACAGTTTGCACCCATGGGGGTGTTTTAGGTTACGTTAATAAATGTAGTGAATATTAGTGGAATTTTATATTTTCATTAGCCATGTAAATAGCTTAGTAGGAATATTGTCACATTAAACGTTTTGTGTATGTAAGCATAGTGACTGATTTACAATGAAGTGGATAATAAAGGCTTTCAGGGTTGATAATAATGCATTATTTGATTTATCTCCTACCACTAGTTTACATATATCTGCCTCTAACATTCAGTCAATGTAAACAAGCAGGCATAAATGCGCAACTTGAGGTTACATGAAAAAATATTCCATTTTAAAATGCATCTCCATATTTTTTGTATTTCACAGTCAAAACAGACTGGAACAAACACATAACAACCGGAGAGTATTACCAGCTCAACACAGAGTCAGCTCTGACTTGGTCCCAGGCTGAAACCAGCTGCAAACAGCAGGTGGCCTCCCTGCTCAGTATCACCGATCCTCACCAGAAGGCTTACGTCACAGGTAAGGAGCGATTTACTCCAATCTTAATCAATATCAACTTTATTTGAAAAAAAAATATTTTTAATTAGTTATAATGGAAAGTGTCATTAAGAAGAGGCTTGTTATATATTCTTCAATACATTACTTTTATTGACATATCTCGATGGGTACATGGGTAATTTTTCTGTTATGTTTGAGCCTCACTCATTATTCTTTTATCATCTTTGTTTCCTGTGCCTTTAAAAACAAAACAAACACAAACATAAACACGCTCACAGCATTGCTAGGAGCGGGTGGCAGGGGACAGGGGGACAAGCTTTGGACTGGGATGAGCCGGAACCCAGAACATGGCTGGCAGTGGTCTAATGGGAGGCCTTACCGTTACCTTGATTGGGACTCAGGTAAGTTTTCTTTCCACTTTAATACTTTGTAATGCTATTCTTATAATGCTAAGATTAATGTACCTCTGATATTACCCATCTGTCCTTAATCACTGTACTTAATACACATCATGTTGTATAATTTTTGCTTTAAGGTACTGTTTGTAACTTCTTACACGTATAAATCATTGCGGGTCGGTGTCCTATGCACGCTCGCGTGTGGGTACGCTATTCAGACTCAGACTCCAACACAAACTACACGGAAGCACCAAAACTGCAAAGTTATATCTAGTGAAGCCCGTCTTGTTAAACAGTTTTGGCTCTTCCTGCTTCGCGCTTCGCCCCCCCCCCCCCCCCCGGCCGCGGTCGGAGGACGCGGGGGAGACTGTAACTTTGGTTTCCAGGGCCGGAGTCTCTGCTCTGCTCCTGCTGCCTGTTCCTGCCTGCTTGCACACTGCGCTCGTTCTCACCCTCTCTGCTCGCTCCAACTCCACGTGCACGTGCGCACACTACACACTGCAGAAGAGTTAGTTTAGCTCTGAGAATATCTAGTGAATGTACAGTGGACGTTTGTGCAGAAATAAATGCTGCAGCTCCTCCAGACCAACAGAGGTTTCCCGTGTCTTGTGAAGTGACGGGGCTCCGGAGAGAGTTACGTTATCGTCCCGACCGGGTCGAGAGGCTGAGGCAGGAAAAACACTAGGATCAGCATTGATTCATGGAGAGACCTTCGTCTGGTCAGCTAACATTACTGCCAAGCAGGTGAAATATAGAGTGATATTGGGGTTTTAGCTAACGTGTGTCGTCTCGCTGTTTTTACGGACGCTCGCTCACATTCAGGTAGTGCGTGCACACGGGCGAGCGCTAGCAACAGGATGCTGACTGTCGTTGACATTACGGCCACAAGTGTCACTGTTACAACCAATTTCTGATTCTTACAAACAGTCCCTTTAAAGGAGCAGTGTGTAGCATTTAGGGGGATGTATTGGCAGAAATGTAATATAATTAGAGCTGTCAATCGATTAAAATATTTAATCGTGACTAAGCGCATAGTTGTCCATAGTTAATCGTGATTAATTGCAAATTAATCACATTTTTATCTGTACAAAATGTACCTTAAAGTGGCAGTAGGCAACATTTTTTTTGGCATAATTTGGCAAAAATTCCATAATAACCTTTCTGCATATTGTAATTCAAGTGTTCTGAGAGAAAACTAGACTTCTGCTCCTCATCATGGCTCTGTTTTCAGGCTTTAGAAAAATCTAGCCCATGACGGCAGAGGTCACAGAGGTCAGAGGTCACAGGTCATTTCAGAGAGAGAGAGAGCGTTCCTATTGGCTGTGCTCCGGTCATGTGACCAGAACTTGGCTTCCTTCAACAGATTTTACAATGGTGGCTACGTCACAAACTTTCTCATTTTACAGCTAAACAGTAACTACAAGATGATTCTGAAAACATTTGAGGCGAGAAATAGACATAACAGTAACAGAATATTGATTCATATTTGATCAGCGCTGCCTAGTTTGAGCGTTTGGTCGGAGTTCGCGAGTGATTGACAGCCGGCTCTCATAGACGGCAGCTGGACAGCGGACCTTGTTTTCCTCCGGTAAGTGAAATCCTTCAGATGCCGTTAGGAGCACCGGAGGACACAGTAGGACACAGAGGAACAGGATTTTTTCAGGTTACCTGTTTCATGTACTACTGTCACGATATAGCGGCCGATTTCTAAAAATGACTTTTTTAAATCATATTTGCGCCAATCTCGCATACTGCAGCTTTAAAGGGAGATTTGTCAAGTATTTAATACTCTTATCAACATGGGAGTGGACAAATATCCTTGCTTTATGCAAATGTGTGCATGTATTTATAGTCTACTGTATCCCTGATGTACCCATGCCAACTTGTTTTCAACATCATGAAGAATCTTAACTGCTCTGCAAAATGATCAGGCAAATCACCACCCCAGCCCAGCTGTTAACCAGCATATCGTTCTAATTTCTTCATTCTTTCTACTTTTTCTATTTCTATTTATTCTTCATTTCATTGTTGTTTCTACTGTTGTTCTATACCACTAAGTTTGTATTACAATTCTTATTTAGGCCTGCAATAGTGCTGAATGTAAAATTATGTCATTTGTTAGCATTATAACATTTGTTTAGGTGTTATAAATAAAAATGTGTGTGAATTTGAAGACTCTGCGACACATCAGAATTGACATGTCAACTTTAACCATTCTCGTTTTAGGACATCCACTTCCTAATCCAGGACACACATGTGCAATTATTGATGGTGATGTGCAGTACTCCTGGCAAAGTTCACCTTGCACCAAGAAACTGGGGTACATCTGCTACAGTGAAGGAGCTGGGGCTACTCCTACTCAAGGTAAAGAAAAATTGTTGATGCGATAATAATGTGCTAACGCAAATTCGTTTTAACGCCACTAATTTCTTTAACGCATTAATGAAACTTGTGACTCTTCGGCTCAGTTTTAAAGCTAGAGTAAAGATACTAGCTTCATATGAAACTAGACTAAACCTAAGGAATCCATCGGTACCAACCATGTCATACTAGCTTTTCAGGAAGTAGGGTAAATAGCGCTCCAAACTTTTGCTAAATTTTGGCGAGGAAAAACTTGCATGGCCATTTTCAAAGGGGTCCCTTGACCTCTGACCTCAAGATATGTGAATGTAAATGGGTTCTATGGGTACCCACGAGTCTCCCCTTTAAAGACATGCCCACTTTATGATAATCACATGCAGTTTGGGGCAAGTCATAGTCAAGTCAGCACACTGACACACTGACAGCTGTTGTTGCCTGTTGGGCTGCAGTTTGCCATGTTATGATTTGAGCATATTTTTTAATGCTAAATGCAGTACCTGTGAGGGTTTCTGGACAATATTTGTCATTGTTTTATGTTGTTGATTGATTTCCAATAATTAAAATATACATACATTTGTATAAAGCAACCATATTTCTCCACTCCCATGTTGATAAGAGTATTAAATACTTGACAAATCTCCCTTTAAGGTACATTTTGAAAATATTAAAAATTGTTTGATTAATCGCAATTAAATATTTTAATCAATTGACAGCCCTAAAAAATATACATTTCATTCTAGTCTGTTTCCACCGTTTACTGTGTTACTATTTTGTCTTTGGTTAATTGTATAATATCAGTGACTCAGTACTTTATATTTCTTTGTTCTTTTCATGATCAGCTGCTGAGACAGGATTTTGTTCAAGCCCTTGGATTCCCTACAATAACCACTGCTTCCACCTCCAACGTGTTCAGAAAACATGGTCTGATGCCCAGAAAGAGTGTCGTAAAGAAGGAGGGGACCTAGTGAGCATCCGCAATGTGGAGGACCAAAGTTTTGTCATCTCTCAACTTGGCTTTGGTACGTGAGGAAGTATAGCTTGAAAGAGGAAGTCTTTACAACAAACATCACACTCTGGCGCCACCCTTTGGCAAAAAACCTTACACAAACCTGCCCCTCTAATGGTATGGATCTAAGAATAAGAATTTTCATCCATCCAATAGTTTTGTTTCTGGTATGTAATGAGCATCACAGTCTCAGCCACTATAGCCACCGTTGACTGTTTATCTTTAGTCCTGTCTTTTTAATATGTGAGATTAGGTAGGTAAAAGGTTTTCCCATGGAAAATTGAGATATGAGCCCAGCTGGTGAATATCATATTCTTAACTAACATGAACTTGATATACGCAATATATGCGTCCAAGTTGGTGATTATCAAACTTTAAACTTTTGTTTCCACTTTTCCAAACTGCTAAAAACAGACTTTTTGATTGATCATTATCTACTGAGCTGAGAGACAGATCCTGACACAGCTCGTCTTGTCTTTAATCGTATAGCGTTGTGAAGTCATTCTTGTCAACTTTTTGAGTGCCTTGAATATTTTAGGGTTAGGGTGGGGGCGCTGGGTTCCTTCTTTTGTGGCGCCTCAATAACACCAGTAAGAATTACAACTCATCGATGTTACACACAGATCTCTGGCCCAGTAAGCATCCACCGATGACTAATGATAGCCTGCAACTGACACAAAAAGCAAGTGGCATGCATAGCAAACTGAGCTCCACAATAAAGACATATCACAGGCAGTTGAGGGAAAGGTTGTTTTTCTGTCCATTTCTGCAGCATCCACTGATGAGCTTTGGATTGGACTGAACGACAGGAAGACAGAGAGGCTGTTTGACTGGAGTGATCACTCTACTGTCAGCTTCACCAGCTGGGAGTTTGGGAAACCAGCTGTCTCCACTGATGGAGAAGACTGTATTCTCATCAGGGGGGAGGTAAGGAGGATCATTATTTGTCCAAAGATGACAAATCATTGAACTAACCTGCTCCAAATCAAACCGGCAAATCATGCTGCTACGTATCAAACTTTATTTCACTGACTATATGGAAACTCCTGTCCACACACTTTGGTAAACTTTTTCTCTTCGGCTGTTTAGAGCTTGGCCCTTTAGCTCCAATCAAGTGAAATCTCGATGCTACAGCATACAATGATATTTAGGCAACAGTGTGCCTAAAACTATGTGGCAACAATTTAGGGAAGGCCCTTTCCTGTTTCAACACAATAACGCCCTTGTGTGCAAAGCGAGGTAAAAAAAAAAAGACAAGTTTTCCAGAGTTTGGTGTGGAAGAACTTGCCTGCACAAAGCCCAGACCTCAGCACCATTGAATTAAAGTACCAAATGCAAGGCAGGCCTTATTCCCAAACATCACTGGCTGACATCACTAATGCTCTTGTGGCTAAATGGGAGAAAATCTATCCCTGCAGCCAGGTTGCAAAATCATGTAGAAAGCCAAAAAGAGTGCAGGTTATTATAGTAGCATTTTAAAGGGGACCTATTATGCTTTTGGTGTGTTATATAGATTTTTGTGCATGTAAAAGGTCTGCAAAGCTACAAAGCCCACAGTCCACGCCTAAGGGAGTTACTCTCTAGGGATGCACTGATACCGATACCGGATCAGATATCGGGCCGATACTGACTCAAATAGCTGGATCAGATATTGGTGACAATGGGGCCGATATATTAAATTCAATTCTATGTTTATATACTTTATACATTATATACTGAAATTTGAATTCCTGTTTTGACCAATTTGTTGCTGCATTAAAAAGGTTTACACCTGAATTTTAATTACTGTTCATTTAGAAGATTTGTTTGCCAAGTTGTCGGTGTACAATTTATTATTTTGATAATAAATAACAATTCACAAAATTTATATCTATGTATTTATTTGTTACATTTTGTTTCATAAAGTTAAGATATTTAAGTCAAGCCTGATGTTGGCTTACACATAAAAGAATGATCCCAGTCACTTCCACACAGTGAGGCATACAGCTTATTAATTAAACACTGGTATCGGATCGGTACTCGATATCAGCCGATACCCGAAGCTATCAGTATCGGGACTGGAAAAGTCAGATCGGTGCATCCCTAACAGAAACACTGCTCCTGAACTGCCTGAAACGCCTTGCCTTAAGTCATGCCTTTTCTTCCGTAATGTGGTGATGTCACCAAGTAACACATTTGCATAATACCTGCCAAGCAGCTAGTTTGGCACGCCCTCAAACAAAGCTAGTTAGAGCGGAGCTGGAACTGAGTCTGAAGAGTTTGGTTTGGTTGACAAATCAGAACAGAGTGGGCTTTTTGGGAGCTCAAACAGAGCGTTTTTAGACAGTGGGTGAAAAGAGGTGCTACAACCGGTGTGAGAAACATAAAGCGTTTTTTGAACATTAAAGCATGTAAACCTGTTCTAGCAGAAACCCAAAATACAAAATACATATGAACCTGAAAAAAATCTGTGTTTAAAATCTGTGATTTTGGAATGGGATGTTCAATGAGATGGGCTTTTTGTTTGACGATACACCTTGTAGTTCGCCTATCTGTCGGTACATCCAGTCTCCACATAGATAAACATTTGAATGTTCTTCTTTCTTGCAGAATGGGAACTGGGCTGACCGTGTGTGTGACGAGAAACATGGCTTCATTTGTATGAAGATTGGTGACTCTGAACACTCTGGAGATGAAGTGGAGCAGAATGTCGGCTGCAAAACTGTGCGTGAACTTTAATTCCTTCTAATATATGAAAAAAATGTCTCTGGTTTATATTGTAATGGTTTATTCCCATGGCAACAATCAAGTACAGAAAGTTGGATCCAAATGCTTGATTACATACTTGGTCTTGTTTCTTTTATACTGCATTTTGCCAACACTCTTGAGAAAGTAAAATATTCTTTTGAAAGTAAAGCAACTGATGATGTTTATTGGCAGCCCCAAACTCTGCTTCCTATAGCCTGTGATTTAAAAAGGGACACAATTTCAACAAGATCAGCAGATTCAGCGGAAACATCTGTCTTATATGTACAGTATATAATACTGAATAATGCAACAGAGTGTGCTAAAATGCTATTTTGATATTTGAATTATTGGATTGTTAAATGGACTGTTTGTAAGAATCAGAAATTGGTTGTAACAGCGACACTTCTGGCCGCAATGTCAACGACAGTCAGCTCGTGTGCACGCGCTACCTGAATGTGAGCGAGCGTCCGTCAAAACAGCGAGACGACACACCTCAGCTAAAACCACAATATCACTCTATGTTTCATCTGCTTGGCAGTAATGTTAGCTGACCGGACGAAGGTCTCTCCATGAATCAATGCTGATCCTAGTGTTGGCTTTTCCTGCCTCAGCCTCTCGACCCGGTTGGAGGCGATAACGTAACTCGTGGCGGAGCCCCGTCACTTCACAAGACACGGGAAACCTCTGTTGGTCTGGAGGAGCGGCAGCATTTATCTCTGCACAAACTTCCACTGTACATTCACTAGATATTCTCAGAGCTAAACTAACTCTTCTGCAGTGTGTAGTGTGCGCGCCTGCACGTGGGGTTGGAGCGAGCCGAGCGGGTGAGAACAAGCGCAGTGTGCAAGCAGGCAGCAGGAGCAGACAGCAGGAGCAGAGCAGAGACTCCGGCCCTTGAAAGTTATGGTCTCCCCCGCGTCCTCCGACCGCCGCCGGGGGTGGGGGGGGGCGAAGCAGGAAGAACCAACACTGTTTTGCAAGACGGGCTTCACTAGATATAACTTTGCGGTTTTGGTGCTTCCGTGTAGTTTGTGTTGCATTCTGAGTCTGAACAGCGTACCCACACGCGAGCGCGCATGGGACACACCGACCCGCAATGATTTATACGTGTAAGAAGTTACAAACAGTCCCTTTAAGCCTCGATTATACTCCCGAACGAACGCTTACTCTGACAGCTGTGGACACCGCGGATGCATAGTAGTTCTGTTTATACTGTCCGCTTGGAGGATGCATTCCACACATGCACAGTAGATCACTACGCTACCACTAGTAGCATAGTGGCTGCACGGATAGGTCTGCACGATCACAACGAATTGCTGGTATGTGGATATTGTCCAGAAACCCTCACAGGTACTGCATTTAGCATTAAAAATATCCTCAAATCATAACATGGCAAACTGCAGCCCAACAGGCAACAACAGCTGTCAGTGTGTCAATGTGCTGACTTGACTATAACTTGCCCCCAAACTGCATGTGATTATCATAAAGTGGGCATGTCTGTAAAGGGGAGACTCGTGGGTACCCATAGAACCCATTTTCATTCACATATCTTGAGGTCAGAGGTCAAGGGACCCCCAAAATGTCCATGACTGTTTTTTCTCGCTAAAATTTAACATAAGTTTGGAACGTTATTTATCCGTCTTCAAGACAAGCTAGTATGACATGGTTGGATCAATGGATTCCTTAGGTTTCCTAGTGTCATACGATGCCAGTATCTTCACTCTAACTCTGAGCCCACTACAACCTCAGAAAGATCGATTGCGTTAATGCGTTAAGGAAATTAGTGGTGTTAAATCAATTGCATTACCACGTTAACTTTGAAAGCCCTAGCTGGAATACATGCTGGAAAATGAAAACCAGATATCTTTACATGTTGTGGAATACTCAATGAATTAAAGAGCAACCCTGTATTATGATCATTTTGTTTTGCTTAGCTTATTATGCTTTTTATTAATCACACTAAATAAGGAAAACAACTTAATGATATTTTCCCACTTCTGTTTCCTACAATCCAGGGTTGGAAAAAGCATGGCTCCTACTGCTACTTTGTAGGAACACAGACAAAGACATTTGATGAAGCCAAAGATGACTGCAAGAGCTCAGATTCCTACTTAGCTGATGTTTCAAATGGGTAAGAACATTTATTTTGACTCCAAAAATGTTGAGCTACTAAAATGAGCAAGCTAGATTCTAATAGTTCAGATTTAATGGGATTCATTAGGACTTGCAAACAAAACTCAAACAAAAAATGTTTGTAACTGTACATCATTTACAGATATGAGAAATCCAGTGATCCTAATTGTGTAAATATTTTCAGGGTGGATAACGCCTTCCTTGTCAGCTTGGTGGGGTTGAGACCAGAGAAATACTTCTGGCTTGGCCTCTCAAATCAGAAAAACATTGATCATTTTGTGTGGACCAACACAGACTTGGTGAAGTTTACTCACTGGAACGCTCTAATGCCAGGTATGGAGAAATTTTAAACTCCATTTGTAAGATGTGTCCGAAAGTGGCTTCACAATTGACAGTTTACAATTTCTTCCTCAACAATGCAAGGTCACCAACAGGGCTGTGTTACCATGACAACTGGGGTTTTTGCTGGCCTCTGGGATGTGCTGCCCTGCACCAATAAGGAGAAATACATCTGCAAACACCTGACAGAGGGGGCAGGTACCACCCCTGCACCACCAACTGTTGCCCCTCTCTTGTGTGCGGACGGCTGGACTCAAATAGGAACAAGACGTTCTTGCTATAAGGTAAAATCCAAAGCAGCTTAAAGTGGCAGTAGGCAGTATATTTTTGGCATCATTGGGCAAAAATCCCATAATAATCTTTCAGCATATTGTAATTCAAGTGTTATGAGAGATAACTAGACTTCTGCTCCTCCTCATGGCTCTGTTTTCAGGCTTTAAAAAATCTAGCCCGTGACGGCAGACTTTGACCAATCACAGGTCATTTCATTGAGAGAGCGTTCCTATTGGCTGTGCTCCGGTCATGTCCCGGTACTTAGCGTTCCTTGAAGAGATTTCCAACATGGCTGCTGGGTCACAAACTTCTCATTTAACAGCTAAACAGGACACTACAAGATGATTCTGAAAACATTTGAGGCGAGAAATAGTCTTTAGAGTAACAGAATATTGATTCATATTCGATCAGCGCTGCCTAGTTTGACCGTTTGGTTGGAGTTTGAGAGTGATTGACGTACGGCTCTCATAGACAGCAGATGGACAGCAGACCTCAGATCAGCTCTTACTGCTTGTTTTCCTCCGGTCTGTAAAATCTTGCAGATGCCGTTAGGAGCACTGGAGGACACAGTAGGACACAGAGGAACATGATTTTTTTCAGGTTACCTGTTTCATGTACTGTCACGATATAGCGACAGTTTTATAGAAATAACTTTTTTTAATCATATTTGCTCCAATCTCGCCTACTTCAGCTTTAACATGAGTGAAACACGTACACATGCATATCTGATATATTTGCTAACTGACTTCTGTGATTAAGCTTACTTAAAGGAGAAATAGTTTTGACCAAAGTTTTTCCTCACTGATACATGAAGCTTATGCGTTTTATGCCCTCTCCAAGGGTGGCTAAGGCACAACATGAGACAAACTCATCTTCATCAAATCTCAGGTTTAATGGGCTGATGTGTAGGATTTAGGGGGATTTATTGGCAGAAATGGAATATAATATCATATTCATAATTATGATTTCATTTGTGTATAATCTCGGTTAGTAGGCAGCACCGACTCCTCTTTAAAGCAGCACAATTCGTTTCTCTAACAATCAGAGGCTTCCCCCCACACATGCTTTTTCGAACAAAAATGTGTCATGATGAGTCCATGAGTGCTTTTTTTATGCCTCGTGTAGACCGTGCACACACGCCTCTGTCCATGCTAAGCGTCTTGCGGGCCCTCTCCCACTATACGTCACTGTTTTGAGGCTGCTGTGTCTCCGTTTCTCACCAGTGCGATGTGAAAATGCAGTGCGGGAATGCATTGACAACTATGCACACCGGGTCCGGTGCGAATTATCCACGTTGCCGTGTTCCATTTTCACAAGGACTTTCCTCTTAAATAGTGCAGTGTCCACTCCACACAACAACAACCTATCCAGATGGAGAAAAACTAATCAGACCCCAAATGTGATGCTAACACTAACGTTAGCTATTGTGGCTAGCCTCGTTCCACGACCAATATTTAACATTAGCAAGTGCATATCAGCTACATTACCATCTTCGTCGTATTCCAGCTGCTGGGCGACCTCAAGCCATATATTGTCCTTTATTTGGTTGTTGAGGTAGTAGTGATTGTCGTACATTATTTGGTGCTGAGAAGGGGACGGCCCATTATAATTCCGAGACACCAATAGTCCCAAAAATGTCCAATAGGACAGAAATAAGCCCAATTGTCCAACAGTCCGTTACCCCTAAAACAAATACCCAATATTCCAAGGCTTCGAAAATACACAAATTACAATCACTTACCTCCCTAACTAAAATAAACAGGAGAAGACAATATTAACGTGACTGGCTGCCCACCCTACCAACTCCATATACTAACGCCATCAGCAAAGTGGCCATCTTAACAGCACAGACAATGACAAGTGTGGCGGTAGATGAGATGAAGGACCAACGCCATATTGGATCCTTATAATGTCCGCTGTCAGCCAATAATCTGCCTTCAGCCACTGGATCAATCCCTACCTCACTCTAACAGACCTGTGTTTGAGAAAAAACACACACACACACACACACACACACACACACACACACACACCTGTCTATAGCTCAAACGATTAGATGGTTAATTGATAATTTGATCAACAACTGCAACAATTTTGACAACTGAATAGTTGTTTAAGCCATTCTTAAAGGTATAATATCCAATAATTAACTAAAAAACATAATAATCCATCAATTATGCCCCACTAAAAATGTGTGGCGGTGTCTGTATCTACAGAGACCCTGCAGCCCTCTGCCTGTATTTTCTCTTTTCTTCTTATTTTGAGCCTTTGGGCCCCACATGGGGGTGTAACCCCCAGCCAATAACAGCACGCAGGGTGTGCGGCCCGTTCAGGTGGTCAAATATCGCCGCTGTGTCGCGCCCCTCAGCTTCTGATACCGACTCAAGTCCCCTCTTTACTCTGTTAGATACAAAGCGGCCGTATCTCACGGATGAGAACGGGTTGTGTTATGTACATGTGCCCAGTGATCCCCCTGCTTCTTTTTGTGCTGTGAGTGCAGCTATGATCGGTGTGTGTCTGTAGTTTGATGAGAGCAGCGCTGAGCCACAGCCAGCAGACAGGAAGTCTGCATTCATTCAAAATCCGGCAACTCGGCACCTGCCCACAGGATTATGTGGAGTGGTGTAGAGCTAGTTGTGTGTTTATTTGTGTTTAAGAATGTAAAAGCCATGAAGTTTTTGCCCTTTTGGAAAAATCACAAAATTTTTAGGCACCCTGGACTTCTAACCCCCAAAAGGCACAACTAGACCACACTGTCAACCATCACACCTAACTAATGATAATGTAGAATAACAAAGATTTTAAATTTGGGACGGTCCGCATTCATAGGTTTCTTAGGTTTTATTCCGGGACGGTTCCGGTAGGATGGTGAAAAAAGTTAGTTTAGAGCCCTGAGTTACAGCCTTACACCTGAAAGATGTCAAGCTCTGTCATTCACACACTGAGAGAAAAGACCTGACATAAAACTAAACACAACCACAGTCGCAACATAACATGTAGTTGTGTATTTGGAGGCATTCATTTACTTCTTCCTTTAAATGAGGGTGAAGTGAAACTACCAAACCTTTAATCGCATTTGAACTTCTTGTCTTGTGTTTAAGTTGTTTCCAGAGTATTCTTCACCGAAGAGGACCTGGTATGAGGCCAGAGATTACTGCAAGGCCATCGGAGGAGACCTCCTCAGCATCCACAGTGATAAAGAGCTAAAACTTACACGAGGGTACAGTATGACCTGCTCTAATACAATTAGGGCTGCATTCAGTTAAAATCTGAAAAATTTGCATGACAGCATCAAAGCATCAAAGAAGACCATTGTCATTCTTTCGAGATGCAGTAATTTTGTCACGTTTGTCAAAATTAATATCAGGTGTTAAAGGGACTGTTTGTAAGTATCAGAAATTGGTTGTAACAGCAACACTTGTGGTGTGTGGTCAACGACAGTCAGCGTCTTGTTGCTCGCGCTCGCCTGTGTGCACGCGCTACCTGAATGTGAGCGTGCATCCGTTCAAAACAGCGAGGCGACACACGTCAGCTAAAACCACAATATCACTCTATGTTTCACCTGCTTGGCAGTAATGTTAGCTGACCGGACGAAGGTCTCTCCATGAATCAATGCTGATCCTAGTGTTGGCTTTTCCTGCTTCAGCCTCCCAGGAATAGGGGAGACACCGGTCGGAGACGATAACGTAACTCGCTGTGGAGCCCCGTCACTTCACAAGACACTGGAAACCTCTGTTGGTCTGGAGGAGCGGCAGCATTTATTTCTGCACAAACGCCCACTGTACATTCACTAGATATTCTCAGAGCTAAACTAACTCTTCTGCGGTGTGTAGTGTGTGCGCATGCACGTGGAGTTGGAGCGAGCTGAGAACGAGCGGTGTGTGTGTGAGAAGGCAAGCAGGCAGAGCAGAGTACAGCAGAGACTCCGGCCCTGTTGACCAAGACTACGGTCTCCCCCGCGTCCTCCGACCGCGGCCAACTGTTTTGCAAGACGGGCTTCACTAGATATAACTTTTTGTGGTTTTGGTGCTTCCGTGTAGTTTGTGTTGGAGTCTGAGTCTGAACAGTGTAGCCAGACGCGAGCGCGCATGGGACACCGACCCGCAATGATTTCTACTTGTAAGAAGTTACAAACAGTCCCTTTAAGCATGATCACTGGCAGAAAATCTTGTAAGTTTATATTTAAATTGGGGCTGTCAAAATTAACGTGATAATAACGCGTTAATGCTAATTCATTTTAACGCCACTAATTTCTTTAATGCATTAACACAACTTGTGATTTTTAGGTTGTAGCGGGCTCAGGTTTAAAGCTAGTGTGAAGATACGAAACTAGACTAAACCTAAGGAATCCATTGGTACCAACCATGTCACACTAGCTTGTAGCGAAGGAGGTTAAATAACGCTCAAAACCTACGCTAAATTTTGCTGGGGAAAACTGGCATGTCCATTTTCAAAAGGGTCCCTTGACCTCTGACCTCCAGATATGTGAATGAAAATGGGTTCTATGGGTACCCACGAGTCTCCCCTTTACAGACATGCCCACTTTATGATAATCACATGCAGTTTGGGGCAAGTCATAGTCAAGTCAGCACACTGACACACTGACAGCTGTTGTTGCCTGTTGGGCTGCAGTTTGCCATGTTATGATTTGAGCACATTTTTTTAGCTAAATGCAGTACCTGTGAGGGTTTCTGGACAAATATGTGTAATTGTTTTGTGTTGTTAATTGATTTCCAATAATAAATATACATTTGCATTAAGTTAGCATATTTGCCCACTCCCATGTTGATAAGAGTATTAAATACTTGACAAATCTCCCTTTAAGATACATTTTGAACAGTTAAAAAAATGTGCGATTAATTAGTTTAATCGAGATTAACTATGGACAATCATGCGATTCATCACGATTAAATAATTTAAGCGATTGACAGCCCCAATTAAAATGCAAATTACAAAACTCAAGGAATTAAAAAAAAATACTGGTTGCAAAAGATAAAGATTGGCAAGTGTTGAGGAGAGCACTGGGACAGCCTAATCAGATAACTATGAAATTAGGAAAAAGTTTGTTCCTAAAACATTTTATACAGGTTGCATATTTAAATCATTAATATAAGTCGGTCCATTATATCATAGATATAGCACCCCCTGGATTGGACTCAGTGCCCCTGACCCAGTCACCGGTTACGTATGGAGCGATGGATCCCCAGTAAGTTAACAATTCTCTCTTTCTACAGTGGTTGAGAAAATCATTTTTAGTTTATGCAACTCAATTAAATGAAAATAAATCCATTTGCATTGCATGTTTTATTGTTTGCTTTTGTGTCCAGGTAAACTTCCAACACTGGGCGGACGGAGAGCCAAACAATTTTAACAACGTGGAATCTTGTGCCGAATTCCATTTATATAAGCGGCACTATGACGGGTCTTGGAACGATGCGCAGTGTGAGAAGTACAATAATTGGCTGTGTCAGATCCTTGCAGGTAAAGCGTGGTCATTTTTTCACATGGGTTTCAAAGAAAAGCCTGTAATTCTTTAATAACATTTTTGAGAGTTGAGTGAGCGAGGTTGATATTTTCAGCAATCAGTCTTCTTCATGTGTGTTCAGGCAGTGCTTGAAGTGGAAAAAAATAAGTGCCAGTAGTCTCTTATTCACATGTTGGCATGTGTGTTGGCCGGTATCAGCAATCTCTTGCGACCTATTCTTATTTATTCATTATGTCTTTAAGAATGTTACACTGTGACAGTCATAATTAGCTGTGGTTTTATAGCTATTATTATACTTGGGCTATGTATCTTCTAAAATAGGCCTATAATACTCCAATAATATTCCAACTGGAACATTATAGGGTTAAGGTGGTGTGTTTGTATATTTACCCATAGTGTTAATAGTTAAAGTGTTTTGCTGTGTTATTTGTAGCCTATAGTAGGGTATCATTCAGGTTTTAAGAGCAGTGTCCCTGTCAGGATGCTCCTACATATTGTGCAGCAGGAGAAAGAGACACATTCTAAATTTTGACAGTGATTAAAAGGTACTAGCAGATGTTGGGTTTGGGGGTCCTCCCCCTAGAAAATTTGTTTTTGACTTAAAACTATGCAATTTTACATCATTTTGGACCATTATTATTAGGGCTGGGACGATATACCTATCTCCCGATTCGATACTATCTCGATACTTGGGTGCCGATTCGATTGCGATTTTTAAGTATTGCAGTTCTACAAGTATTGTGATTCGATATGATATAATGCGATTTTTGTTAACTTTTTTAACACTAGACTATGGGAAAAAGTTGAATTATACACTTCTAGGGACTTTTACCTTGGAAAATATCTAAATTGATATAGTAAAACTTTTAGATTTTCTGCATGTATGTAGTCATGTCCTGACGTCAAATATATCAGTCATTGTCAGGCATTAATACATTTCCCTCACAAATTGGCGGTATTTTCTTTTTCATTTACAGGGGACATGTAATGTTTTATACTTCTGGTGAATATAATCCATCAATCTTATTTCCATATATGTATTTTGTATATACAGTTCCCTTTGTAACACCTTATTTTGAAAACTGGACGTACTCACACGTGTATACTTCTTCTAACTTTGCCAAGTGCGTCGCTAGCTCGCCTGTCAGCTCCGTTCTCTTTATACATCCATGGTCAGCTCCATCGGGGCCGTTTGAATGCATTTAATATAAATGTCAGTATATGGGTGCTCTACAGTTGTAGCGTTGGCCGATTTGACCACGGAGATGAGAGTGACAGCTGTACGATACCGCAATACGATAACGTTTGCTGTCCATGACAGAGTTAGCATGCAGCTTTAGCTTTGCTTTTCCTGGCAATGTGTGAAACCCAAAGAGTTTCCATTCTTTACGGTATGTGTAGTGTTTACCACTTTGGATTTAAAATGTGAGGGTTCAAGTCGTAACCTGGGCACCCTCTGCCGTTTTCTGCTTTGTCGTTTCGGCTCACTGCGGCTGGCTACGGTTTTTTTCGGTTGACGGATACGGAACAGATATGACGTCAAGTTACTCAGACTACAACAATAAAAGCGGTAACTTCCTTCTACCTCTGGATAGACTCAAATGAAGCAAATATATTGATTCTGGCATTAAAAAATATATTTCAAAATTGTAAAAAAAAAAATTAAAAAAAAATCGGGATACATAGGTGAATCAATTTTATTTCCCCACCTCTAATTATTATTACTAGTTAAATGATTATTTTATTATTTACACATACCAAAAGCCTTCGTCTGAACATTGGAAATGTTTGCCCTAAAAGAGCAGTTTCAGAAAACTATTAAAGGGACTATTTGTAACTTTTCACGCGCATAAATCCTAACGGGTCGGATTCCCATGCGCGCTCGCGTGTGGGTACGCGAGCGCGCAGCAGCTCTGCTCCTGCCTGTTTGCACACCGCGCTCGTTCTCCCCCGCTCGGCTCGCTCCACCTCCACGTGAACGCGCGCACACTACACACTGCAGAGAGTTAGTTTAGCTCTGAGAATATCTAGTGAATGTGCAGTGGACGTTTTTGCAGAAATAACTGCTGCAGCTCCTCCAGACCAACAGAGGTTTCCCGTGTCTTGTGAAGTGACGGGGCTCCGCAGCGAGTTACGTTATCGTCCCGACCGGGTGTCGCTGTCTCCCCCCCCCCCCCCCGACCGGGTGTCGCTGTCTCCCCACCCAGTCGGGACGATAACGTAACTCGCTGCGGAGTCCCGTCATTTCACAAGACACGGGAAACCTCTGTTGGTCTGGAGGAGCTGCAGCATTTATTTCTGCAAAAACGTCCACTGCAGATTCACTAGATATTCTCAGAGCTAAACTAACTCTCTGCAGTGTGTAGTGTGCGCGCGTTCACGTGGAGGTGGAGCGAGCCGAGCGGGGGAGAACGAGCGCGGTGTGCAGGCAGCAGGCAGCAGGAGCAGAGCTGCTGCGCGCTCGCGTACCCACACGCGAGCGCGCATGGGAATCCGACCCGTTAGGATTTATGCGCGTGAAAAGTTACAAATAGTCCCTTTAAGTAATGTTTCATTAATTATATTTGTTCACAAATTAAAAAAAGTTATGACTAACAGTTCACTAATTACTTTACAAAAAGGATATGAACATTGTATTGATAAATTACAGCACCGTCGTTGTCACCCCCCCCCAGTACCATGCGTCGGCTCGTCCAGATGTTCCCCACATAGTTTTTATGTTCATACCGCTTATGAAACGCAGTGCAAATATGGTGGCGCTGCGCCGTTGTGAATCGCCATTATGAATCTCCCAGAGAACCTGATATGGAGAGGGCAGAAAAGAGTACCGGCAGCTTTTGAAAAGTGCCAATGCCCAAGAAAAAGTCACGGTACACCAAGGAGTAAAATGAAGAAGCACTGTGTTCAGGTGTATGAAATTTCAACCAGGAGGTGACCACTATAATCTTAATGCTCTTCTCTAAATACATTTATCTTCTATCTATGTCCTTTCAGGAGCAACTCCAAAGCCACCTCCAGACCCTATCACTCCTGGTAAGTAGGC
Organism: Sebastolobus alascanus; assembly: GCA_916701645.2. Taxonomy (NCBI): domain Eukaryota; kingdom Metazoa; phylum Chordata; class Actinopteri; order Perciformes; family Sebastidae; genus Sebastolobus; species Sebastolobus alascanus. The sequence goes on along the minus strand of CAKAOJ020000207.1, from coordinate 974,677 downwards.
AATTATGTATGCGACCACATAGAAATACTCTATTTTTACATTTTTTATCGTTTAAGTACAACTGAAATGAAATCCCGGGTTTTTTTGGGGGTTTTTTTGCTACATCATACAGGTACAATCAGTGAAAGACATCACCTGTGCTCTCTTTTGAAAGAAAAAAAAAATCAGTACCAAAAAGGAAATTTATATTTTATAACTGTTGATTTCATTACAGCGCCCCCTGTCTGTGTTTTTTTTCAGTCTGAGTGTCAGTGGTAATTCTTTTGTGTTTTTCTTAGGGCTGTCAATCGATTAAATTATTTAATCGTGATTAATTGCAAATTAATCGCACATTTTTCGCACATTGTCAAGTATTTAAAGCCCCCCTCCAGCCAGTTTTACTTCCTGTTTTTTGGTTAACGTTCTTTCTCAAACAGAGAATGGCGGTGTGGTTAATAGTCATATGTAATTCATTACCATGGCAACCAGGTTGCATCCTTTTCAACCCAGTTTAGATGAAACCAGCTTAGATGAATTTACTGTATATCAGACCACAAATGAGACAAGAATTACCGCAACACGCCGACTCTCTCTCACTCGCTCTCCTCTTTACCGTCTCCTCCAGTATCGGCTGCTTTCTGTTAATTTATCTCCAGCAGGAGGAGACAGTAAAGAAGAGAGCGAGTGAGAGAGCCAGTCTGTGTGTTGTGTTAATTCTGCCGGTGGGATTTTGTATCGACTAATCCACTGTGTTGATTGCACCCGTTGACCGCACACACAAATGCCATGGTGAAAATAAACACACTAAAGTAAGGGGGAGGAAAATAAAAATAAAATGCAAACCCTCAGTTAGCTAATGCAACAAGGTTAGCTATCTAATTACATAACTAGCTAACTAACTAGAAAGACAAACCGACAGACAGATAAACAGATTTATCGGTTTGCCGCTGCTCAGACACAAACGAGCATGAGGTCGCCTGCACAAGCTTGGAGGATATGACCTGCAGCTTCTACTATAGTCGTACGTCATATTCCCATTTTACCATCACCATTTTTCTTCTTCTTTTTTTTTTTTTTTTTTTTAAACTTTGAGCACAAAATTAAGTTATTTGTCAAAACAAATTTGGCAAACAGTGTGGCTTATCAACTTAGTCAGGAAATGACTCAAGTAAATATGAAATATCACAGAAATGTCAAAATACACTGGAGGGGGGCTTTAATACTCTTAAATATATTACATATATTATCTCATATAGATCACAGGCCCCAGAACTGAATTACACCCTCAATGCCCACTGGCCTTGACAGCGCTTCAATTGTGTTTTTGTGTTTTCATTTGGACGGAGATTGTTTTTAAACCGTGCTTTTGTGGACGGGATTTTTTTTTTTTGAGAACAAAGGAACAAAATACCGGTGTACGTGTGGACTAGGCCTAAACCTAACCATATCTTACAGGTGGCATATCACAGAACACTCACATGAATTATTCTCGTAACGGTCATATGAGTTATTATGTAAAGCCATGACTGATTATTTAAGTATAAGGCCTTGGTGACATTACCATGCAGCAGCTGTGACGTCTCTGTGGTGTGGACCTCAACTGCTACATGCCTTTAAATTTAAACTGCTGATTTATTACATATTTCTAACATGTTTTCAGACTACAATAGGACGTCAGACGGGTGGCTAGAATGGAATGGGACTCAGTATTATATTAATAGTAAATCGATGGCCATGGATGAAGCTCGTCACTTCTGCCAACAGAAGCATAGTGACCTGGTATCTATCACCAGTGAAGCTGAAAGTGTCTTTTTGTGGAAACGGGTAAGCAGTGATTTTTATAATACATAAAACAATTAAAGCAATAACCATTGCATTTAGCTTCAGTACATACTGCAGTGTAACGACTGCTGGGTTTACCGTGTGCCTCCATCTGTGTGTGTAGGTGTCCAAAAGTCATAGCCATCACTGGATAGGCCTGACAGTAGACCTTGATGGAACATATGAGTGAGTATGAATTTAATACAAATGAGAAAGAAAGTCTCAAAAATATAATAAAAGTAAATCAGACAGAGAAGAAGTCCTAAGAAAAATTACATGACCAGTCACCTGTTAAAAATACGTTGATAACATTTCTGTTTATTGTTAGAATTTGGCTTTCACTCTAGACAGTACAGAATAATGGCAGAGTTACTGGTCTTTCTTCCACAATCTGGCCTATTTGTAATTTGTTTTTTGAGATTTGAACCTGGAAGAATAACAACCAGAACACAGTTTCAGCCCTTAGACTTGAATCAGTATGTCATTATACAAGTAATATTTCACAATGAGTTGTTCTTGACAAAATTTCAACTGATTTGCTTGTGTTACATTAAGGTGGATGGATGGTTCTCCAGTGTTGTTTCAAAAGTGGAATAAAGGTCAGCCTGATTTCAAGAATTATGATGAGAACTGTGCGGTCATGACTCCTTCTAATGGTGAGTGAACTGAAATATGATTTACCTTCACTGACATACACGCCAATGACAAAAGTTGTAATCCTTAAGATTTCAGTGCTGGTTGATCTGGCGACACCCGTGGCTACCAGAAATACAACTGGTGTATCCGTTTACAGCGCAGCCAAACAAATTCCCCTTGTTTTAATGAAGAAGACACCTGCAGCTCGTCATCTATCAGCTCACTGTGGCTGCTCCTTCTTGTTCCATTACCATTTAAATTGATATGCTGACAATAACGCTGAAAATGACCGTTGTTTTGTAATGTAGGCACACTTTTGATGAAGGATAATCGCTAATCACGTTGACAAATACATTGCATTTCCTGTGGCTGCTTCACAATAAAAGCCACCCCGTGTTTCGCCAGTTGAAGCTTTTAATGTGAAGCAGCAGCAGTAGGATGTGCCATTTAAAGGACCTGTGTGTAACAGTTAGGGAGATCTATTGGCAGAAACGGTATATAATAGTAATCTTTTTTTTTTCTTCAGTGTTTAATCACCTGATGATAAGAAACATTGTGTTTTCGTTAGCTTAGAATGAGCCTTTTATATCTACATAGGGAGCGGGTCCTCTCCACGCCATGTTGCACCGCCATGTTTCTACAGTAGCCCAGAACGGACAAATCAAACTCTGTTAATTTTTCCTGCTTGCCCCAGAGTCCATAACTTTACTCGCTCCCATCGCCGCCGCTCTCGCTCTTGCTTCACCACTCACTTCCCACGTACACACACACTCTACGCACTGGCTCTGCTCCAAATGACCTACGCTACTCTTACAATAAATGGCTCTAGAGAGGGCCATTCGCGTTTTTGCGTCGGCCACCGTAGCTCTCTAACACGTTTGGCACATGGGAGAGGCTTCAGTTGGTTGCAATCTCCTCACCTCACTCCACCATCAATGAGACAAAATTGCGCTAGATGAATCCCTCGTGTTTTTTAAAAGATTATTTTTTTGGCATTTCAAAGCCTTTATCGATACGATAGTGGACAGTTTAGATATGGCCGCAGGTTGGTTTCAAACCCGGGCCGCCGCAGTTAGGACTCAGCCTTGTTATGTGGGCGCCCGCTCTACCAACTGAGCGATCGGGCCGCCCGAATCCCTCGTTCTTAAGATCATTTGAATGTAGCACAGGAATGGCAGAATCCACCACTACTAATACAAAAACAGTAGAGAGGTAATTTCTGGAAGTGAATACATTGAACGGCTATTGCATAGAAAATGCTGACCAATAATAGCCTCAAAAACGGGGTTTGCTTTCGTGAAAATCTTAAGGATTATAACTTTAACCCCTTGTTTGATGTTGAATTTCAAAAAGCATATTGTATTTGCTTAAGTGTTGATTTTCATGTCTTGGATTGGTTCACAGGGTTCTGGCATGATTATAACTGTGGGTATGAGTACAAGTCCATTTGTAAACGCAGTGGCTCACCACCTGCCAACACCACTGTGCAACCCACAAAGGCCCCTACAGGTGGCTGCCTACCCCCCTGGAAAAAATTCAATTCTAAGGTCAGAGGTCACTTTAAGCTTTTAAACGTGTTGTGTTGAAGGGATGGGTATAAAACTAATGTAGGACAGAATTAAATTATTGTTGCTTGAAATGACATTGGCCTGTGATTGAACAACACTGTCTTTTAAACATAGATCTTTTTCGTTACACATTTTTATCTAATACTCTTTTGAGATGTCACATTAAGCTGTTTTGTCATGTGAAATTGTGATCGACGTAATAGAGAGCTCCAGGGATGACACATTTTTGTAGGCCAACCAAGAAGTTAGAATCGCACTGGTTCCCTCGACAAAAAGCCAGTGGGACTATCCATTGGGTTTTGGATTATTGCAGAAAATAAGCTCTGTGGCAAACAAACGTTTATGATACTTACACGTTTTGTTCAGCAAGATAATCTTCACAAATGAACCACATTTTTATGATTTTTGAAGTGTGAATGCAAGCGCCAGAAATAAAAAGCTAATGTTAAGCTATAAACGATCTACACCACGGTAGCATGAGCGCGAGTATACACAACGAGGCAGTAAAGGTGGACGAGTCGGCGTGATGACGCACAGTAGTCTCATTTAGCCGCTTGTTAGCAACCGTCTTTTTTAAGACACATAAAGGCTTCAAAATTCCCGAGTGGTGTATGTATTGATCTATTTTATGATGGAGATCGAAACTTTAAAATCTCTTGAGCTTGTGTTAACCACAGACCTTATTTCAGGCATCTAATTAAAATCCCAGTCAAAAAACCCACTGACTTCCAGACGAGAGAACCAGAAGCGTTAAAATACTAACTCATTTCCAGGTTTTAAGACTCATTCCTGTAGCACTCTACAACTAGGACAATATCTGAGTGGCTGTATTTTCAGTTGTAAATCAACTTATCATCCTCACCTCTAGTGTTACAAGATCATTAAAGACCTGAAATCAACATGGGATGGAGGGAGGAAACAATGCCAAGCTATGGGTGGAAACTTGGTCTCTATTCCCTCAAGACATGTGGAAGGTTTGTTTCACAGTTTGTTTGTTTTTCCTGGTAATATATCCACCGATCTTCTGAACTTCTCCTGTTCACTGATCCATTTATTTGATACATTTATTTCTTTTATGCGTGACGACTGATTGTGATGGTTGTGAGGCTAGAGGTTCAATAATCACCTCAGTACAAAACTGTTTTATTAAGGATAAAGTTTTAAAATGCTGAAGTTACTAATGTTTATACAATGTAAAACAAATCAAAATGCTAGTGGCCTCTAGAGGTGCTGTTCACCAAAACTAAACTGGTTTGAACAAACCAAATCCTTTGCCAGAGCTCTGTGCTCTTTTTAATGAGGTTAACTGTGAATGTCACTGATTTCTGTTGTTGCCCAGTTTACAGTAGAACTACATGTAATAAACAGGCGTACTACAGTGCACCTCCAAAAGCACAGAAAAAAACAAAGGGCCAAACGGCACATTTATATTGTGTTATAAATGTATGTATAGACGGGTTTCTGTGCAACGTCATCACAGAGAACTAGGGGGCAGAAAGCACGACACGTCTAGCAAAGCCAGGCTTCATAGCAGAGATGACGAGGAGTTGTTGTGCAGTAAACTGCACCGACCACAGGAAAGATGGATTAAAAATGTTTAATATTCAGAGGGGATAATGTGCCTTTGTTAAAAACTGAAGGAGATTATGGATCCAGGTTCGATGGGCAAAAGCATTCTAGTCACACAGCGCTAGCAAAGCAGCGGGTGGTCATGGCGAGCTGTCATGCTCCACTGATCGATAACAATGAAGTGATCAACAACAGGGTGATCGACCCACACTTTGAGGAAATATTTATATATAAATTTAGCAACTATGGCTTTAAACTTAAAAGTGACTTTGTTAAGGCTCTAAATTACTGTAATTCGGACATTTCAGCAATACTGTATAGACTTTTGGGCTAACCGCTCCCGTTAGCTAACAACCAGCAACAGGCTATTAAATAGAGAGCCGTCAGGAATCTAATGTTGATGTTCACCTGCCCGACATACAAAGATACAAATAGCTGCTGTGTGACTGGTTGTAGTAATAACAAAACCAGAGTCCAAGTCTCCAGTTTTATATTAACGTTATACCTGTTGAGGAATCACTAAGAAAAAATTGTCTGGCGGCGTCCATCAAGAGAGGCTCACGTAACTTGAACGACGACCGGAGTGTCGACCAAACAGACCCTGGTCCCCCAAGTCAAATCACACTTATGTCTGATCTAAAATTACCCATTTCATAACAGGTGATAATAATAAACAAATCTCATACTAATACGTCATATGATAATGGGATCTGGTGGTCGGACTCTGCAGGGGTCTAGTATAGTCAACAAGAACGTACAAACAATGAGAAATCTATGCTGATCCAGTAATGTTTGTATACAAGAAACCAGTCTATATTTAGGTTAAACTGGAGGGGAAAAAAACATCCATGCAAATATCTGATCCTTAAATCATTATCTGTTAAATTTTCAGTGTTTTTAATGAATCAAATGGCTGACACACCTACTACAGACCTTTGGATTGGTTTTCACAATACATACTCAGAGGGATTTTTTTGGACTGATGGGCGGAAGAGGCTATATAACAACTTGGCTTTTGAAGTAAGTGGACAGAATCTGAATTGTGCTTCATAATGTGATGCAAGTGGGTTGTGTGTAGCACTCCGGATAATTTGTGTATAAAAATGTGACACTTTGTTTCTCCATTGTCTTTTTCTCCATTTTAGAGCCCATGGAGACGACATCATGATCCATATTCGGTAACATGTTAAAATTTAACTTGAGGCCTAACAATGTAGCCTAGTATACATCAAGTAGGCACAATATATTTTCACTAATGTGAAGACTAGGGCTGCAACGAATCGTGTATTTGTGCCAAACCGTCACAGTTAGGGGGGTCACGGTCCAGTGTACGCAGCCGTACGCAGAAGACACGGTATGTAGATTGACGCATGTAATGCGGAACCAAAGTTCACAAGCGCAAGTTATGTGATGGTTGTGAGGCTAGAGGTTCAATAATCACCTTAGTACAAAACTGTTTTATTAAGGATAAAGTTTTAAAATGCTCAAGGTACTAATGTTTATACAATGTAAAACAAATCAAAATGCTAGTGGCCTCTAGAGGTGCTGTTCACCAAAACTAAACTGGTTTGAACAAACCAAATCCTTTGCCAGAGCTCTGTGCTCTTTCTAATGAGGTTAACTGTGAATGTCACTGATTTCTGTTGTTGCCCAGTTTAGAGTAGAACTACATGTAATAAACAGGCGTACTACAGTGCACCTCCAAAAGCACAGAAAAAAACAAAGAGCCAAACAGCACATTTATATTGTGTTATACACGTATGTACTCCGGATAATTTGTGTATAAAAATGTGACACTTTGTTTCTCCATTGTCTTTTTCTCCATTTTAGAGCCCATGGAGACGACATCATGATCCACATTGGGTAACATGTTAAAATTTAACTTGAGGCCTAACAATGTAGCCTAGTATACATCAAGTAGGCACAATATATTTTCACTAATGTGAAGACTAGGGCTGCAACGGTTTGTGTATTTGTGCCAAACCGTCGCGGTTAGGGGGGTCACGGTCCAGTGTACGCAGCCGTACGCAGAAGACACGGTATGTAGATTGACGCATGTAATGCGGAACCAAAGTTCAAAAGCGCAAGTTATGCCCGGAAACTTTAAGCTGTACGCCGTTAGCAACATTTGCTGAGGTTAGCGCAACAAGCTGATTGGCGTGCGAGTCAGTCGCACTATAGTGAGCACAAACAAAACCCCGGAGCTGGAAGACACGCCTGCGTGTTCCCGGTCAGCTACAACAGCGGAGAGACAATTGTGTATAAGGCAAGGACGGTGTGTCAGCGTTGTTCGTGAATCGGGATGCCTTTCAGTTTTATAGCCTATTTTGACCTTGTTGCCTTTTGAGAAAGTGTTTGTACAGTGCAATACAGAAGTTTTTGACATGATATCCCTTATTTTTATGATGAAAAAAGTTAACCAAATTTGCCATTGGGCAAAATGCTACCTCAGTCCCCAGCAAGAGGATTTTGTCTACTGTCTGTTCAAAATAAATGAACAGAAACGTATCTGACCAGAAACGTAACGTGTTTTTTTCCCGCTGAATGAACTCACACCGAACCGTGACTCCTAAACCAGGTTATGAAACGAACCATCACTTCTGTGTGCCACTTCACCCCTAGTGAAGAAAAAAAAAATGCATTTCTATTACTTATTACCATATTTATGAGTATTTATGCAAGTTTCAAATATCTGGTTTTACATTGCAGAGTTTTCATAGATTCTATCAACTAAGCGTGGACCAGAGAGAGGTAAGAAGTTTTTAAAACTTGAGTGTAAAGTGAGATACCGCTTATTTTGTCATGACTTGGAGAAAAATTACAGTACGCTTTTGTAACAATCAGACGATCACATTTTACATTACACTGTAACAACTCAAGATCTTAACAGCTAACATCTTAACGGCGGGGACCCTCCAGGCTTCAGGGGCTCACGTGCAATGCATCCTGGTACATGTAGGCACTGCCAGCACAGCTCTGTGAGCAGGAGAGCTCAGCTTTCTCGGTCAATATAGCATGCACTGAGGAATTTATTGCTTCTATTGACTACATTTACCATCAACACTGATTGGACAGGAAGTAAAGTACAAAGACACTATACTTTTCTTAAAGAAATTAAAGTTGTTCTGCAACAGACCCTCACACTGAACATTGGGATTACTGTACTACTGTCTTCAGATGATACTGTAATCAATTTATATTTGTAAATGTTTGTTTATATCTGTTGATGCAAGATTAACCTATGTCTATAGTATATGAATGAGACATCCTCAATGACATTATTTCTATTGAGAGGGGGCAGCAAACGTTTTCCGCCATTTCTTTTTTTCCATGGGATAGTAGGCCTTCATTAAACAAGATAATACTATGATTGCTATTAGAGGTATGCTGTATTCCTAAAAAGAAAATGTATTATCATGCCACTGTACATTAGTTCCTTACTGAGTTCTCTTTCCTCACTATTCTCTCTCTCTGTGCATCCCCAGAAACAGTGTGCTGTGATCAATACTAATCCTTCCCTTGGTATTGGGAAATGGATACCAAAGGGCTGCAATGACACCAATGGATTTATCTGTCTTCGAAATGTTGGTGAGCCTATCCTCTGACCTTTATCTTGGACACATGTGGTCTAAAAATGGCTGTACGTTAGTACTAAGGATGTCACGATTCTCCAAATGCACGATTCAATTAGACTTTCTATTTTAAGGTCACAATTCGATTCGATTTAAACATGCCATTGTTAGACTATGGAGTAATGATTTGTAAAGATCAACAGATAATTGTTTTTGTGTCCTGACAAATGTCATTTACACTTTCAACAAATAGAAGATCCACTGGATGGCAGGAGTGTACTTTACAACAATAGCGAGAGTTTCTCAGTGTTTACGAGGCACATCTGAATGCACCATGACGTCCCTGTCGGCGCCTACATACTGAACAGCGGGTTCACATCGGGAACGGAAGCGCCGAAGGCGCCGCGCTATGTTAATCGTCGCGCAAGCTGAAGCCTGGCTGTTCACATCAGAAGCGCATTTCTCTGCGCCGGTCAACAAGCGATTCTGCTCCTCTGCTGTTTACTATACTATACTAGTCTGTCTCGCGCTGTGTTTAGACACAACTGACAAACGTGGAATAAATGCGTGATCATAAACAGCAGTGTCACTCGGCTGTTTCTAATAAATATAGTGGATGGATTTTGAAATGAGATTGGATGAAGGGACTGGGAGGGAATCGTAGGAATTAAAATTCCAGGAGAACAGCAGGGAGAGAGGGGAGGGAAGTCAAAGGCGTTCTCAACAATGCGGCATGGCAAAACGCCGCCGGTTGTTTTGCGTCGCCATCCGGTGGATGTTCACTGCATATACTGCCGCGCTGCAGTGACACAAGTCAGTTGGAAATAGGTAAGGTTTTGCTTGAATGAATTAGACCTCAGCCACATTGTTTTGGAAATGAAAACGGTGTTTTTTGCCAACTGACATCAAAAAAAAAAAATCTCTTCCTGTCTCTCTCCATATTGCTCTGTTAGCTACTTCGATCAAAGAAGGTACAGTATATTGATTCAATCCACAAACGATTGGGTAGCTCATCGCCCAAAGTCTCTTTTGGTTGGATGAATTTTTGTAAACGCCCCCGAGTGCAGTATGAGTCAGGAGGAACATTTGAAACCATTTACAGTAAGAGAAAAGACAGGGATTTTGATGTAAAAATGCTCTGATACTGTTTTGATTTTACATCTATTTGGCATATAACAAGAGGTAAATGAACAATTAAAACAAGGACACATGATTAAAACTGGGGAATGTTTTTTTTTCATTTCATGGGGACTTTTAGCATCTATACAACAGAGCCCTTGACCTTAACATGAATGGAAAAAACTAAATTTGTTTCCAATCTAATTTCTCATCCTAAACAGATCCTGATCTCACAGGCTCCCCTGAACCAACAATTTCTAGTGACTATTTCAAAATATTGAATGACTCTATCAAGGTTGTTACTCAACAAATGAACTGGGATGCAGCCAAAGATAACTGTCAAGGTGATGGTGCCAACCTGGCTAGCCTGCGTAACGAGTGGTCACAGGCCTATGTTGAGCTGCTGGCTAGGAATCTCAAAAGTCCTCTGTGGATTGGACTGAACAAAATGCAGGTACAGTGCTGAAGACCTCTAAAATAGCACATAGCAAAGTAACACATCTAACCTCTGCTTCTAACTACTGACTACTGTAAAAAAAAAAAAAAAAAAAAAGGATTTGACAGCCATGCTGAATGATGTGAAAAATGTTCATCATGCATTGCTGTAAAAATCAGAGATTGCAGAATATTTTCTGAAAAATGTTGAATATGTAAGGGATAATGCATGCTGCAGCGGAGGGGTCTCTCATCGCCCTGAAGGGGATTCTTTCACAACAATGACCCGCTAGCTGTACATTATCCCGCTTATTACACGGCTACTTACTGAAGAAATCAATATTTTCACACAAAAACGGTCCGCCAGAGGGCGACATCAGAGCTGCGCCCATAGCAACGGTCTGTTATACATAGCAACGGTCTGTAATACAGAAATTACAGACTGCAGAACGCTGTGATTGACCAATCAGAATCAAGTATTCAACACAGCCGTGTAATAATAAAGCTGAATGCAGTCTGATCAATCTTTGCTTTCAGACCGATGGGTATTTCAGATATGTTGATGGCTGGCACATGAGATTTTCTCACTGGGGTAGCAATGAACCAAGCAGGAACAAATCTTGTGTCTACATGGATGTGGATGGAAAATGGAAGACAGCTGACTGCAAGGAGACCCTGAAGAGTGTTTGTATGCAGTCTACAGGTACATCAAATACCAGACTAATATTAATTCTAATTAGGGCTGTCAATCAATTGAAATATTTAATTGCGATTAATCACATGATTGTCCGTGATTAATCGTGATTAATCGCAAACTGATCACACATTTTTTTTCTGTTCAGAATGTACGTTAAAGGGAGATTTGTCAAGTATTTCATACTCTTATCAACATGGGAGTGGGCAAATATGCTTTCTTTATGCAAATGTGTGGATATACACCAATCAGCCATAACATTAGGTCAGCATGGGCACCTTGACCGGTCTGCGGCTACGCAGCCCAATACGCAACAAACTGCGATGCACTGTGTGTTCTGACACCTTTCGATCAGAACCAGCATTAACTTTTTCAACAATTTGAGCTACAGTAGCTTCTATTGGATCGGACAACACGGGCCAGCCTTCGCTCCCCAAGTGCATCAATGAGCCTCGGGTCTGACCCTGTCGCCGGTTCACCGGTTTTCCTTGCTTCGACCACTTTTGGTAGGTCCTGACCACTGCAGACCGGGAAGACCGGCAGTTTTGGAGATGCTCTGACCCAGTCGTCTAGCCATCACAATTTGGCCCTCGTCAAAGTCGCTCCGATCCTTACGCTTGCCCATTTTTTCTGCTTCCAACACAAAGTTCAAAGTTCAAAATGTTCACTTGCTGTCTAATGTATCCCGCCCACTGCCAGGTGCCATTGTAACGAGATAATCAATGTTATTCACTTCACCTCTCAGTGGTCTTGTTATAGCTGATCGGTGTATTTATTATTGGAAATCAACTAACAACACAAAACAATGATAAATATAGTCCAGAAACCCTCACAGGTACTGCATTTAGCATAAAAAATATGCTCAAATCATAACATGGCAAACTGAAGCCCAACAGGCAACAACAGCTGTCAGTGTGTCAGTGTGCTGACTTGACTATGACTTGCCCCAAACTGCATGTGATTATCATAAAGTGGGCATGTCTGTAAAGGGGAGACTCGTGGGTACCCATAGAACCCATTTTCACCCCTTTGAAATATCTTCACTCTAGCTTTAAAATTGAGCCAGCTTCAACCTCCAAAATATTGATTGCGTTAATGCGTTAAAGAAATTAGTTGCGTTAAAACAAATATGCGTTAACACATTTCGCGTTAACTTTGACAGCCCTAATTTTAATAAATGTATGTGCACCTCATCCTAAATGCCAACATATCTGAACATTAAATTATTATTCCATAAATGTCAAAATACCTCCTGTGCTTATCTGTTTGGAACATTATTTCAATATCAGACGGTTTTCACTTTGATCACTGTTCAGAAAATGTTAATTATATAGATTGAACACTTTTACCTTTGTACAGTATGCTTTTAGATGTGACAGTGTGTTTTTTTTCTATAAAATATTGTTCAATACTCTAGGTACCAATTTCAATGCACTGGATTGAAAGTATGAAAAGATCTAATTAGTTGATCCCTGTGTCATCAATGTCTCTCTCATTCACAGATGTGCCACCAACAGAGTCAAGTGATTTTCCAGGAGTTTGCCCTGAAAACCCAGATACATTAAACACAGTCAAGAATTTGTTCTGGCTACCATTTAATGGTTACTGTTACGCATTCTTCACTGAAGCAAAACAGTGGCCAGATGCATCTGTTAGCTGTGGAAAACATGGTAAGTCCTTTTTGTGGATGGTCTTAAATAATTTTAGGCACTAAAATGCATGTAGCTTTCACTAAGGACTTTGGTTTTGTTTTGTGAAGGCGGATCACTAGCCAGTATTGAAGATCCCTTTGAGCAAGAATTCATTCAAAGCAATGCAAAAACATTTGAAGACAGCCACGACAGTTTCTGGATTGGCTTGTTTCAAACTCACAAAGGTACGGTCACATTATTTGTTCTTTCATGAAAAGTCATATTCAGCTACACAGAGAGTAAAGACTATATAAAGAGAAAAACTATGCTTGGTGAACAGCTGATGAAGAAAGTTATATATTAGGGCTGTCAATCGACTAAAATATTTAATCACGATTAATCGCAAATTAATCACACATTTTTAATCTGTTCAAAATTTACCTTAAAGGGAGATTTGTCAAGTATTTAATACTCTTATCGACATGGGAGTGGGCAAATATGCTTGCTTTATGCAAATTTATTTATATATTTATTATTGGAAATCAATTAACAACACAAAACAATGATAAATATTGTCCAGAAACCCTCACAGGTACTGCATTTAGCATAAAAAATGTGCTCAAATCATGACATGGCAAACTGCAGCCCAACAGGCAACAACAGCTGTCAGTGTGTCAGTGTGCTGACTTGACTATGACTTGCCCCAAACTGCATGTGATTATCATAAAGTGGGCATGTCTGTAAAGGGGAGACTCGTGGGTACCCACAGAACCCATTTTCATTCACATATCTTGAGGTCAGAGGTCAAGCAACCCCTTTGAAAATGGCCATGCCAGTTTTTCCTCGCCAAAACTTAGCATAACTTTGAAGCATTATTTGCCTCCTTTCCGACAAGTTAGTATGAAATGCGTGCCAATGGATTCCTGAGGTTTTCTAGTTTCAGATGATGGCAGTATCTTCACTTCATTATGACAGCCCTATTATATATACATCTAAGGTTATTTTGAAAAAAAATTAAATTGTTTTAAAATATATATAAAAGATATATATTAAATATTCTTTCTCATAATTCATTTATATTGTTCACAAAGTGTGGCTATTGTTTTCTGCGGAGTAACAAAAAGAGCATTACATGATTAAATGAGAAACAACACACATCTGGTATAAAAAGAAACTGAACAAGAGAAAAAAAATCTTTTCATCTCCAGGGGAGTGGATGTGGTTGGACAACACAGTCATGGACTACACTAACTGGGCTGACAGTCAACCTGATAGTCGCACCTACGGAGGGATTAGTGCTTCAGACGGGACATGGAGTGCAGGCAGTCAATGGTATCGTAGACCATACATCTGCAAAACACCCAAAGGTAAAATAATTATTCCTATATGGACTGAGTTTGAATCATAATGATATTTTTAAAATGCCAAGATTGGACTACACAATATTTTTGACTTGGCCGAGAGACATGACATACTGTACTACATGTTGGGGCCTGACTAATCATAGCTTTCTGTCTTTAAGACTTGCGTGAAGCATATAAGTTATTGGCAATGTGCCAGGGACTGACCACTGTTCCAACCATAGACTGTATATAAAGATGGACGACATGATAGCTCCCCAAAAGTGAAGCCAAAACATCTCGATCGCCCCCTGGTGGCTGGCTGCAGTATAGGCCATAAATCCCACCCCCTCCATGTCAAATACATTTTTCCCAAAGATGGTTTCGGTCATTTTAGGTAGTTCTCATCAGGCTGATGTATGTTCAAGTGTTCATTTATCTGATAAGTTTGGTTTTATTTAGTTATTTGATGCTATAAAAAGGGGGATGAGACGTCATGATTCACAACTGTGATTGACAGCTGCTGAGTGAAGTAGTCGCGGAGCTGGAGGCTCGGGAATTGTACGAGAGAGGAGATGTAACTTTAACTTTCCATCAGGGTCTGAAATTAACTTTTTTTCACTGCTTGCCACTGTGGCAGGCAAGTATTTTTTTTGACTGCCACTTAGAAATTGTATCTGCCACTTTTGAAATCTATGCGCTAAATTAAAGAATAACATTTTAGATGTGATGTCATTCAATGTTCGATATATTTTACATAAAAACATTGTAGGCAATAGGCATGGTAAATTACAGAGTTCAAATTATACTGTACCTTCTGGGGGAGACCTATTTTTTGGGGGTGGGAGAGTACTGCACACAGTACTGTACTGTACTTTGCTATTGTCATCTATAATGGTCATTTGCATAAAAACACACAATTCAAATGATTATGATTATTTAAAGGGACTGTTTGTAACTTCTTACACGTATAAATCATTGCGGGTCGGTGTCTCATGTGCGCTCGCGTTCGGCTACGCTGTTCAGACTCAGACTCCAACACAAACTACAAGGGAAGCACCAAAACCGCAAAGTTATATCTAGTGAAGCCCGTCTTGCAAAACAATGTCAACTCTTCTTGCTCCAGCCCCCCCGACCGCAGCCAGAAGACACAGGGGAGACCTTAGCCTTGGTCTCTGCTCCTCTGCCTGCCTGCTTGCCTTCACTCACACGTCGCGCTCGTTCTCACTCGCTCTCTGGCTCCACCTCTCTGCATGCGTCCACACTACACACTGCAGAAGAGTTAGTTTAGCTCTGAGAATATCTAGTGAATGTACAGTGGACGTTTGTGCAGAAATAAATGCTGCAGCTCCTCCAGACCAACAGAGGTTTCCAGTGTCGTTTCCTGCTGCAGAGTGAATAGAACGTGTCAATACGATCAGAAATATAGTTATAGAGATATTATGGTTAGCTGTTGTGTCTTTCTGGCCAAACAGCTACCGTGGTGCTAACATAGCAGCTAGGTGGCTTACACTAGCAAGCTGCAACCTTACTTGGCTCGTGATTGGCTCAGGCGGGACCTCGATACCGCGGCTCCAGGCCCCCGATCACTACTGCGCAGACCCTGGCTCCAAATTACGTCTATTTTTGCTTCATTTTTGTACAGTGGGAGGAAGTAGAGACGCTTTGTCCATCTTTATATACAGTCTATGGTTCCAACTAACAGCACCGACAACAAATGTTTACATATGTAATCAAGGTTTTACGAATGAAAGTGAACCTGGAACAATTAATTGTTGCTCTGCAACAAAGGTGGGCTCTGCCTCGTTCGCTCCCAGCTAGTGAAAACGGGGTGAGTGTGTAGGTGAGCAGCATACATGAGTGTGCATTCTTCTTTCACTAGGCCGTGTTTACAGTTGTACACTTAAAAGTGCTCGGTCATCCTATTGGCTAATGTCACATAATGTTGTAGACGTTGTCAAACTAGGCGAGAGAAGTTAAAAGATTCTGACATTACAGTCTACGTAATGAGGCCTCCCAGATGCCAAGTTGGTTGTCTTCCACAATGACGCACTATGCACTATGTGAAAAAAACAAGCAGTTGTAACGGCCAATGCTCATGTTTGTTCCTGTCTGTCAGATTGGGCCATTATTAGACTAATATCGTGAAGTCTGATTTTGGTGTACAATTGTCACATTTCTCTTCTCTTTTTCTCTAGTACTACCACCAACGCCATCAATATCGCCAATTACTAGTAAGTAATACCCTTTTACCTTCTTTATTTCGCGCAAAATTGTGACTAAATTCTTTTGGCTGATCGTCATCTACTTTTTCAATCTGTGCAGAATTTGAACGTACCCGTGGCCACATAGTTTTGGCAGTTGTGGTGGTCATTGTTGGGCTTGCCACAGGGGCATTCATTGCTTCCTTCCTCTTCAAGAAGTCTGCTCATCGCTTACCCATCCCTGACAAGATAACCACCTTTGATAACCCACTCTTCTTCAGCAATGAGCAGTCACAGCCTGATGTCGTTGAAACCAATAATCTGGTAGAGAATGCAAAAGATGAGAGCCCTGAGCCTATTATAATAGTATGATTCAAAAAGACAGAAAACATCAGAAACTAATGGGACACATACTCTATTGTGGGCTCATGGTTGGTGGCGTTCTCTTTTGCATGGCCAATGATTTCAGTCTGTTCTGAAATGGGAGGAGTTTCAATAGAGTTGGCAAATGGGTAAAGCAATTTAGACTGTAGGTTGTTTTATTTGGAGTGATGGTATGAAATCATATTAAATCATATATTTTGTAATGACTAAGAAGAGACTGATTCCACACACCTAATTTTTTTTTTTACTTTATTTTAAATGTTAGGATAATGCTGTATATTTTGATATTTGCTACAGATCTGCTGCGGTGTGAAGTCAAGAGTTGTAATCTCTAAATAACATTTTACAAAGTAATAAATATAACAGACATGAATATTATTACTGTAATTCATCCTGCTTACAGTTATATGATACACAAGACACTTACATTATTCAGTTTGGACAAAAGAGGCTGTAAGAGGCAAAAGAGATGTATTTGGGGGATGCCAAAGATTCTTTGGAGGAAATGTTTTGTCAGAATTGTGCTGAAACACAGGATGATTTCGATGTTGCCCAATTGCTTTGTCTACTAAGCAATTTTTACTAGCACATCTCACCTGTTTACTTTTTGACCTCTTACTCAACACCAGTGATCCAACAGCTCACAGCTCACTTCTCACATTCACAGAAGCCACTTCCTCTTTGAACACAACAATCTTTTCAACTAGAATTACCGCCTCGTGGTCGTATGTCACGTTGCAGTTTACATCCATGTCTGTCCAAAACAGTCTTCACTTCATCCTATCACACATTTGTGGGAAATTGTCATAATTAGCAAATTAATTCTTGAGCTATGGCCAATAGAGATGTTCCGATACCATTTTTTCCTTCTCAATACTGATTTCGATACCTGAACTTGCGGTATCGGTCGATACCGAGTACCAATCCGATACCAGCGTGATTAAAAAAAATAATATATTTATTATTATCATTATTATGTAACAGCCATTTACTAGTGACCATGTATGGATGTGATATGATTACTATCTTTGTTGTATGGCCCGGCTCAGGTTAAACCCTTAGTAAAACATGAGCAAATACATCCAGAGAATGAATGCAATAGAAATTTCTTTTATTATTCAGTTTGTCAGTTACAAAGAACATAAATAAATGAAGCTAGGAATAAATAACAATTCTCTATTCTCTTAGCTGTCTCCTCAGTGGACAGCATGTGTGCTAATTTCCTATTTTGCAATATTCACACACCCTACTAGGGTATAAAGCCAGCATTTGTACCCTTTTACGTACATTCTTGTACCTTGTTTGAGTTTAGCAGCTTGCCATTTAGAAACCCCCTCAAAAAAGCGTGAGTGATACCAGAGAGGAAGACGTTGTGTGTTCAGCTCTCAGTACTTTTGTAGCCTCTAACTGAATCTCCTGCTTCCCCGTTTGTACTTTCAAATATCTGCTTTATTTTACTGTTTCGCTTTCAGCTGCATAGGAGTCGTGTTAAGTTGCTCCTGATGAAAACAAACATTTCCTGATTTTGCTGCTTCATAATAAAAGCTTTTAAATAACAATGTAATGGGGAACTTTTATTGTGAAGAATATATGAAATGAAATGTGTTTATCCACCGTTTTAGAGCTGCCCCTTTGCCACCGGGCTTGCAATAAGCCGACGAAAACCCTGGTAACGGATCGATGCATAGACTGACGTACTCGCTGTTACCCAATCCCGAATTTTGGGCAGTATTGGACGCATTTTCGATACCGGCATCGGTATCGGAACAACTCTAATGGCCAAAATCGTGTTTTGTGAGGTCACAGTGACCTTTGCCCGCCAAAATCGAATCAGTTCATCCTTGTGCCAAATTTGAAGAAATTCGCTCAAGGCCTTCCTGAGATATCACGAGAATGGGACGGATGTGAGGTCACAGTGACCTTGACCTTTGACCACAAAAATCTAAGCAGTTCATCCTTGAGTCCAAGTCCAAACATCGGAGAAAAGTCTTGATGAATTGACGTAATAAATCAATCAATCAATCCAAAACTTTATTACAGACACAGGGTCCAGATAAAAGAAGACATTACATATAGCTGAATAAATTACATACAAAAGCACAATAAAAACTAATCGTTTGAATAGAATATAAATCAGTGTCCTACAAAGAGACAACTATACTAGTGTCTCCACAGCTGGGATTGGTAGCATCTAGTACTAAACCTTATGTTTGATTGAGGCCAAGAGGATTTCATTGTCGGAGTCATTAATCTGGCAAATACATTTGTACATGAGATTTCTTAGAACAGCTTGTAAAGTATTGACTCCTTACAAACACTTCACTTGCACTAGACCATCAAGGTCTCTTTAGCAATATTCTCATAGCATCATCATAAGCTACTTGAAGTCTCTGTAAGCTCACTTCTCTGTAGTTTGACCACAAATGTGCAGTATAGAGAATCGAGTGGTGTACAATATGCTCTGAACAGAGACATCTTCACTCCATCTGTGCAAGTGCTAAACGTAAGACAATGTTTGGAACAGTTGTCACAGTTCGTCACAGTTCTGTAAACGACTGAGATTTCAACCAAAATGAGGATAAGTCCAAATTGTGAGGGGCCGCTCGTATCCCCCCTTCAATATTAAAAGTATTAGATCGGCCCAGTCAGACAGGCGGCGTTATTTTGCTCATGATGAATGCTTTTTTGGCCCACATTTTACTGCCCTTGCCAAAGTGTCGCCCTAGGCCAGGGGTGTCCAAACTACGGCCCATTTTGAATTGGCCCGCAGCAAATTCTAAAAATATAATGAAATATGGCCCACACATGAAACTTTAACTTGAGTGTATTGTACTTCTTAGTTTTCACTTAATGTCGAGCACGAGGGCTCCACCACAGAGAATTTCAAGCTTTCCTATCTGATGTGCGCTGGCTCAGTCGCGCCTCCGTGCTGCAGTGGTTTTATTCCCTGAGATCAGAAATTGACCAGTTTTTGAAAGAGAAAGACCGACCTCTTCGGCATTTCTAGTTGACCTTACTGATCATCTCAACACACTGAACAAGAGCCTGCAAGGCAAACACCAGCTTGTACCACAACTTTACGCACACATGAAAGCATTCCGTGCGAAGCTTCGTCTCTTTGAGACACAACTACGCAACTTCAA
Source organism: Sebastolobus alascanus (assembly GCA_916701645.2). Lineage (NCBI taxonomy): Eukaryota > Metazoa > Chordata > Actinopteri > Perciformes > Sebastidae > Sebastolobus > Sebastolobus alascanus. Next base: position 954,582 of record CAKAOJ020000207.1, on the reverse strand, counting down.
TGTTGCGCACTTCCCCACGCTGTCCGAAATCAAAGTTGCTTTTCCAGAGGCCAACCTTTCTGCTAAAAAGGGGAAATATGTGTATGTCATCACATCTCTTATGACAGAATTCAGTCAGCGCTTCCAAGATTTTTCTGTCATTGAGAAAGAAATCAAGCTGTTCATCAGCATCAGCTTCTCTTCTTACCCGACTTCTACCGGAGCTTGGAAAAGGCCAAGTTTCCTCTGATGCGACGCCACGCAAAAAGAATGATGAGTCTGTTCGGTTCAACATACATATGTGAGCAAACATTTTCTCTGTTAACTCTGAAAAAAGCAGACTGAGAACCAAAATGACCGACAGCCAGTGCTGGACTGGCCATCTGGCATACCGGGCGTTTTCCCGGTGGGCTGACGTCCTTTTGGGGCCTACGTATGTCCTTTTTTTTTTTTTGGCCTATAAAACAAGTAAATCGGCCCATTTCTTTTCCTTAATTGACACTGGGATGGCCCAATCGCTCTGTGCCGGGCGGCCACAGTGAGGAGGAGAGGGAGAGAGATGAGGGAGGGAGTGTAGAGTTTGCAGTAAGCAGTTATGGGCTAGCAGCCTGGCTCAACAGGTCATGATGAGCAGTGCTCGAAGTGGGCCGGTACGTACCGGTACGCAGTATTTTAATCATTTCACTCCTTGGCGTACCGTGACTTTTTCATGCGTACCGGAGCTCCTCACAAGCTGCCGGTACTCTCCTCTGCCCTCTCCATATCAGGTTCTCTGGGAGATTCATAACGGCGCAGAGCCAGCGTATTTGCGCCGCGTCGGTTCCCGTAGGGAACGGAAGCGCCGCGCTATTAATCTCCGCTCGAGCTGAAGCCTGGCTGTTTACATCAGAAGCGCATTTCTCTGCTTCTTCTGATCCTCTGCTGTTTACTATCCATCTCTCTCTGTCTGTCTGCTTATATGTGTCTGCCAGGGGCGGGGCCAAAGAGGGGGGCCGGGGCCGGCACGGGCCACCCCTGGAATCTAAATGCCCCCCCCCCCCCCCATCAGAGTCTGAATGTGATAGGTCCAATAAGACTCAACAAACATTAATGATGATCTGATGTATTACTGATATACTGTATGAGACCCAGCTGAAACTCTCAAAAAATTTTAAAAAGTAATTCAGCATCACTGTTTCCTTGAACTGTAAAGCAATATAATCCTAAAAAGGGACAGCAGTGGCAAAAAAATGAATTATAATTTATGAATATTAGTTTATGCTAGATATTCACATGCAAAGTTTATGCCAGAGGGGCAAATTATTCAGTTTTCTTTCCTGAGATTTAAAGGTAAAATTAGAAGTTCAACATAAAATGCTGTTGCGGTGTACTTATTATTTTGTTATTTTCATTGTTTTAAAGTCACCAGAATTCAGGAAACAAAGTCTCTGAAACTCAAATTTTTCTGGGGGAGGACCCCCAGACCCCCCGCTTTGGTTTTGAAATCCTCCCTATTTTTGAGGTTTGAGGTCTCAAGGTTGGCAAGTATACAAAACAAACACATTTGAAGGTATTTCCTCGAATAGAGCCTTCAACAAAACATGGTACACACAGCACAAACGGGCGGTGATGGGGCCGGTCTGGGCCAAAATGCCAGGGCCGATTTTTTTGTCCCAGTCCAGCCCTGCATACAGCCATCTCTGTGATGTCCTTCGCATCTCAACCACCAAACTTACTCCTGACCTGTCAACCATCCTTCAGTCCAAAGCGCAGCATCACTGCTCCCACTAAGTGCAGTGCTGTTCCCATTATAGATGAGGTAAAAATATATTACACAGTATTCATGTGTTCACAAGCCCAGTTACTTAATAAATTCAGTCAATTAAAGTTGATAACATTTTCTAACAAACGTTAGTTGATTTGTTAACAACCCCAATAACTTATTTGTATAACTAGCTTAAATATACCCATCCCCTTGTTCCCTTATTTCCCCCCCCCCCCTGTATACAGGGCTGTGAAGGGGGATCACCATCCTGACTAAGAAGCAATCTCAGGCTGCTGTTTTGAGAATGAGCTGCCAACCCTTTTTATAACAAAATAAATGAAAACCCATTAATGGAAAGTTGTGATGTAGGATGTTTTTTTTTTTTCTTTAAGCATATTCAAATATTAAGCATAATTTACCTACATTTGATTGATTTTGTTAACTTTAATACACTAGAGGTGAGGCGATATACCTCACCTCTAGTGAGTGGCCCAGCCTTTCGTATATTTTTCTATATGTGGCCCTCAGTGAAAAAAGTTTGGACACCCCTGCCCTAGGCAATTGCCTAGTTTGCATAAATTTGTTTGCCGGCCGTGGCTGTGACGTACAGGCGTAGCGGCAGCTCTGTGTAGGTGTGTGTGTTCAAGCCATAGCCTATTTCTTGCTTCGCTTTGGACGACATCAAGCTCGCTCTGGCCCGCGCTCTCTCACACAGTGGTAAACATTTTGGCTGCACCGGCTGTTCCAACCGCTGTGAAAAACACTCTTGCTTGTATGATCAACGTATTTTCAGAAATTCTGAATTTAATATTTTTGAAAACAGAAGAGGGGCAATAGTCTGGAAACACAAATGTTTTTCCATACTCTATTTTCATTTTTTCCATACTTATCCAGACCTGGAAATTGCTTTAGTCAAATTCTATACTTTTCCATACTGCGTAGGAACCCTGTAAAGAGTAACAGGTTAAAAAATGATTTAACCACAAAAAGATTTAAAGCATTTGGGACTTTTTGGCAATTAATTCTTGAGAAGGTCCAGAATTCGCTTACAGAGACATGAAAAAAACCCGGAAAAAAAAACAGTGTCAGCATTATGATAGCTTCCTTGTTGTGAATATTACACAATACTTTCTCCAGTCAAGTTGACATGGACACGAACAAACCAAACGGCCAACTGTAATGTTCTCAAGGATCTGAGTGAATCATACTTAACTGCTCCAACCGCAATTTGTCTCACATCTGCTTCCTCTCTTTATATCTGGTGTCAAAATCCAAGAAGTCATGTTCATTGTATTCATAAATGTAAAAGTAATTCAGGAATACTACTGTGTATGATTAATAAGTGGAGTAACTGGTGGTTACCTTAATGGTTTGGAATGAATGTAAAGATAAATGATAATCATCACAATCAAAAATCTGAAAAGTGTTGCTCTGGTTCACATGTTTGATATGTGCGTAGACGGGCCATCACTTATAGTAAGGTTAAAGAAAAAATAAATACATGAAATGAGTTTGTCATACCACATAAAATGTGTCATTAACCACACAGCCAAATTTGAGTGATTAAGAAAATGCCCAAGTATATAAAATTAGGTTTAAATCATGAAAACATAAGCAGTATTCTCTGCTCTGGAGCGCTGAGGGCGTGTCCGTGAAGCCGCCAATGCTAACTTGAATGGGGATGAAATAATTCAATAGTGCGTCTCTTCTAGACTTCCCAAATGTTATAGGACTGAATCGATCGATCGGTAATTTCGCGGGGGTTGTGACCATGGATTTATTTAGAGAACTGGATACAGCATTGGAGGAGGGGCCCCGTTCATTCCTATGAAAGTTGCTCAGTGGTGCATGAAGACAAAATGGCTCGACTTCTGCCTGGAAAAGTACCCAGATCTTGGGCACATGGAACATGCGCAGTAGCGTCCGCTAAGTCACATGACTTGGTCACCGGGTCCCAAAGTCACGCCGTCATCACAGCTTGCGCTCCAGCCTCGGTCTGGGTCTCATTCACATGAACGGAGGAAGGGAAATAACTCTGGATTCAGCTATTAGTGCATTTTACAACTTTAAGGACCTAATGTTTTAAATTAGGGCTATAAGAGTGTTCGTACTGGCGAGTTGATTCACCTCAAAAAAAATTATCCGCTGAGTTACAGACATCTCTTTCCCAATGTAAGTCTATGGGAAAAAGTGTTTTTTGGCCCATGGCATCACGTGACGGACACAGAAGTTGCAGTACCGTCGTTTGGCCACTACGAAAGTTGGGATCAACGACCGGCGCTCTTCCTGCGGGCTTGGTTGTGACGCTCAAACCAATTTATCCAACGTTTTACAGACGCAACAGTACGCTACGGCGGAGACAGACAAAGTTAATTCCGTTAAAGTAAAGTTATGAAGGACATGGATCAAAGATGTGTGGCTGTGTTTTGATTGTTAAAAATACATTAATCCTCATTAATCCTAATTTTTTATCTAGATTTTACATGCAGTGTCTGTAAGCAGGAGGAGCACGCTCTCATTTCTTCTCATACTTGAAAGACTACAGATGGGGGGGGGGGGGTAGAAGAGAAGGAGCCTGTTTTGGGTGCATCCCCTCACCAGCAATGGAGACGCGCCGTCAACAATAACCGCATATTTTTAGCAGAGCAAAGTGGAGGGCCGCTTCTGGGAGTCTGGGACGATTCTGAAACATGCTGCGGCGCGTCTGGTGGAATCACAGTCATTGTTTAGAGTGGCCATGATCAGTTCAAGTGGCCGCACCGCAACCGGAACAAGGCGCAGTTGCACTTGATGTCAAATTATCGTCACAAATAACAAAATCAAAATGTGCGCAGCATTTCACTTGATGTTGCCCAATAAGAATTTAGAATCTCAACAAAAGACACGGGTAAAAACCATAGTGACAGGAAAGATGTAGAGGAGAAAACAGCTAAATCAGCTGGGGCAGTGTGGGCGGGGCATCAAGGCCACTGTGGCTGCGGGGTATACGATTATCAGAGGGGCATCAAGGCCAGACAGAGAGGCCGGTGAAATTCCTGCCCTGGACGTAAGCATAAGTTAACTAACTTGGCTGCGATTGGCCAGCGAGCCCAGTCCTGGAACACGAGGGCCGGTGAGAGACAGACGGGGGCCAGACGGCCGGTAAAAACTGTATGGATTTTTTTGACGACCCACTGGGATTTGTCCCAGTATGCCAGATGGCCAGTACACCACTGCTAACAAACTCTAGGCTGTGGTAAATAAGTATTGTAACTAGGGATGTTAATAATTGACCGTTTAACCCTTAACAGACATTAAGAATTTTGACAGATTAACGCTATCGGTTAAACGGTTAAAAGAAATATTAAAAATGAAATAAAAAGCTGAGCAAAACTCTGAGGAGTGGCTTGTCACTTAAATGAGAATAGCTGGTCCACCTTAACAGCCCACCTTAAGTCAGTCTGAGTCGGTGCTGCAAGATAGAGGAGCTTGGCTCTGGTCTTCAGGATTTGTAGCATTTATTCACCAACAAATAAACTGTACACACACTGCACTGCTGCGTTCACAGCTACTGTATGGCATTGCTGATGGCTTCATGCTCGCCGTCATCACACACACACCGTCAGTAGGACACCCGCTAACGTTACGCCAAGCTGAACGAGAATGCCAGGCTGACACACAGTTGACCACCTCACAGCTAAACTGTGGAGACTTTTACTGGGAGGGTTGCTGCATGTGTCCACGACAATGTGTCCACGACAATGTGTCCATGACCATACGTTCCAGGCCCGCCCAAAAAATCCTGAACCCAAAAATGGAGAAAAGCAATTTAATGGTCTAACTCCACAATTCAGTACTACATAGTTCACAGTCTTTTCATGTTTTCAGTACTTTTTTTCTAACATGTATAATGTGTTTAGAAACAAATATCTGATTTTCCTTTACCCAGCCTTTAAAATGTCAGTTATTGGAGCATAACACTAGCACTTCTTGTTTCCCACATTGTCTGTTATTTATTATGCAACAGGAAACGGAACATCTACGTGCTACTGTGTTCTGAGGATGACAATGAAACACCCAAATGTGCAAATATCAGCATTTGGGTTCCAGTAAAAAAAAAAAAAAAAAAAAAAAAACGATACAAGTCGGAAGTAAAACGTTTTAGAAAAAAAGTCTGAGACTAGACAAAAAAAAAAAAAGTCATGACCACATGACGAGACAGGATGTGTCAGTACTATCAAGATTGACTTTCGACAATCATTCACACAACTCTGAAATCCTCTGCGAGAAATGCATGGATAAAGTCTTCGGCTGTGGGACAGCTCAGAAGAATACTAACGATGAAGATAACTTGTACAGCCTTTGTGCTCCTCATCCAAACATTACAATGCTTGGCTTCAGACGGTACAGTATTCCAACTTTTAATTTTTTAGTTTTTTTGTGAGATTGTGTAGATGTACACTCTACTTTTTATGTGAGACTGTTGTGTCCTTTACCATGTGTCAGTGTGTGTCACATTGTATTTGCTACTGTTCAATGTCAAGGTGACTGCGGTTTTACTTTTTGTGTTTATATTTTGCAGACATGGGATGTCCCAATACTAGAGATTAGGGGTGTCACGATTCTCCAAATCCATGATTCGATCCGATTTTCAATTTAAACATGCCATTGTTAGACTATGGAGATTTGAAAAGATCAACAGATCATTGTATTTATGCCCTGACAACTTTCATTTACACTTTCAAATTCGTCTTTAAAAAGAGAGGCTTTAAGTGTGATATGTTTTTGGAATGTGCCACACTAAGGCCATATAGTCAAATTTAAATAGTTTATTTAATATGTAATAACAATAACTAATCTCACCAGTTGATACTATTGGTCAATTGGGGAACAAGCTGTTAAAAACAATAAAAAGATCCACTAGATGGCAGGCAACAACAGCTAGAGTTTACACTTTACACTACGACGAGCATAAACCCCACTTTACCGTACAAAGCAATGTAGACACACAATTGATAGGAGATAGCGCCACCACAGTTTGATGAGCGCGGTTTTCTTTGGTTGCTGTAGTCTGTAAAACTGTAGAAGGCCAAATGTCGCCACACCGGTGACTTTAGGGAAGCAGGAGGATTTTCCAGTTCTGTTGTTTCTCTATTTCTTCGGTAGTGAGCCATGGTGTCTGAAAGTACAGCTGCAGGCTACCAGTAAGATCCACTATGTCGTCTTTGAAGTGTTGTTTTTTTTCCTTCGGACGCATGCAAGTAGGCGGGGCGGATAGAAAATAATATTACTGGGCGAAACACCGATCCTGCTTTTGATTTCGATGGTCGAAATTGGAAGCTAATTTTGATTGATTTTCAATTTAGAATAAAATTCGTGACACCAGTACTAGAGGCAAGGCAAGGCAAGGCAGCTTTATTTGTATAGCACATTTCAGCAACAGGGCAATTCAAAGTGCTTCACACAAACATTCAAGAACATTGCTACAAAGTGCAAAAGAACATTAAGACATAATTAAAACAGTCATAAAAACATAAAAACGTTACAGATTAGAAAATAAAACAAGCTAAAAATAAAAGCTAGGATAGAAACTAAAATAGAGTATAACAAACAAGAGTAAAAGTTATAGTGCAGTATAATATAATTATTTGGTTTAATAAAAGGCAGCAGGAAACAAGAAAGTTTTAAGCTTCGATTTAAAAGAACTAAGAGTTGGAGCGGTCCTGCAGTTTTCTGGGAGCTTGTTCCAAATATTTTGTGCATAAAAACTGAACGCTGCTTCTGCATGTTTAGTTTTGACTCTGGGGACACTAAGCAGACCTGATCCAGATTGCCTGAGAGGTCTGGATGACCTGAGTGCAATTTTCTTGGCCAATTCCGACTTCCGTTTTTTTTTTTTTTTTTAAAGTCTGACCTGCCAATTCCGATTTTTGGCGTTTCCGATTTTCTTTCTAGGAACTATAATTGATAGCAAGACTCCAGACTAACTTTTTTCACCACTGCCCTGGAACCGTCCCAAAAAATAATTTCAACCGTCCCAAAGTCAGTGTAAACCGTCCCAAATTCTAAATGTTATCCTTTTACTTTGCTATTGTCATCTCTTGTGGTTATTTGCATAAAAATACACAATTCAAATGATTATGAAATAAATTATTGTATTTTTATTTAAATATTATTAATAATAATAATATACTAAAATCTTAATAATTTTAATTGTATATTGTAAGCTGCTTAGAGGTAGTGTTTGGAAGTTAACCAGGTCATAATTCCCTCTCTATTATCTATTTGATAGTGCTGTGAAAACATCTCCTTCAAACAACTGGAGGATTTTCTGATTTCTTCTGCAATAAACATTCAAAAGTAATTCTTTCTCAACAGATTCCCCATTTCAACTAACTAACAAGGACACTGGATTTTGTTTGGTTAAAACAAATAACCAATGCACTGACATACGCTGGACAACTGGTGACCGACTTCTCGTTCAACAAAGGCAGAAGTGTGTGGGAGTCCAGGGGAAAAGTGTGGGAAGTGAAATAAGCCTCTACGACTGTGACGAAAAAAACGACCTCCAAAAGTGGGAATGCAAGAATGGAACACTGCTCGCCCTCAAAGGCCAAGAGCTTTACATTGATCTCACTGCAGATAGCACAGCAGTTCTCTCCAAAACAGTAGGACCCAATAACCACCTCACAATTACAGGGACGTCCAAAGGTGCTTGTACAAGAACATACAGAGGTACGGTATAAAAGTGTTGTTTTGAAGGACTTGCACTGTCCACGCTAAATCATAACCATTTTCATTGAATTTCAAGTACAAAAATAGAATGACAGTTTTAAAGATGGTGTTTTGGAGAGATGCTGAGGTTACGATGACAATTATATTTACAGTACATCTTAGCTTTATCCAACTGAAGGTTAAACTGGTAAACAGCGACTCATGCATTGCTATTTACTTACCACATGCCATGTAGTCATGATTGTTTTAAAAATTTGAATTGTGGTAAAGATAAACATATTCTCAGGATTCCATCCTGCATTTAAAATAGAATTTAGCATCATGTTTTGAAGTGGTTGCATGTTATATGTTGTTATAAAAAAAGGTAAATCACTGCAGGTACAGATGTTCTGAAACAAGGGCTGTCAATCAATTAAAATATTTAATCGCAATTAATCACGTGATTGTCCATAGTTAATCGCAATTAATCGCAAACTAATGACACAATCGCACATCTGTTAAAAATGTACCTCAGAGGGAGATTTGTCAAGTATTTAACATTATTATCAACATAGGAGTGGGCAAATATGTTTGCTTTATAGAAACCATTTCATTCACATATTTTGAGGTCAGAGGTCAAGGGACCCCTTTGAAAATGGCCATGACAGTTTTTCCTTGCCAAAATTTAGCGTAAGTTTGGAGCATTATTTAGCCTCCTTCGTGACAAGCTAGTATGACATGGTTGGTACCAATGGATTCATTAGGTTTTCTAGGTTCATATGACGCCAGCATCTTCACTCTTATATCTTTTATTATTATTATATTATTATCACTCTTATCTTGGCTCTAAAATTGAGCCCGTTACTATCTAAAAATCGCAAGTCGCGTTAATGCGTTAAAGAAATTAGTTGTGTTAAACCAAATTTGCGTTTTTATCACGTTAACTTTGACAGTCCTATCTGAAACTAATCTTTGCTTTGTTCTCATCACCTCTTAGAACTTTTTTCCATTGGTGGAAATGCAGTTGGACTGCCCTGCATGTTTCCCTTCCAGTACAAAGACCAGTGGTACTCAGACTGCACTAAGGTCGACAATACAGTTCTTTGGTGTGCCGTTGAAACAAAATATCAAAGTGAACGCTGGGGCCTCTGCCCAGTTACTAGTGA